>CM042544.1:9271755-9456755 GCA_023630585.1 Cranoglanis bouderius
GACCTACGACAACATTAAAGGAGCTGCAGGAATATCTGACAAGTACTGATTACTCTGTTCATGTGACAACAATCTCTCATATTCTCAGTATGTCTGGGCTTTGGGGTAGGGAGGCTAGACAGAAGCCCTTTCTCACAAAAAAACATCCAAGCTCAACTAAATAACTCCAAACCATGTGGTAAAATGTGTTATGGTATGATGAGACCAATTCCAAAAGGTATAATAATTCCATAATTCCAAAAGGTTTGTTTGATGCAAAACATGCACATCACAAAAAAAAACACCATACCCACATTGAAGCATGATGGTGGCAGCATCATGCTTTAGGGCTGCTTTTCTTCAGCCAGAACTGGGGCTTTCATCAGGGTGGAGGGAATTATGAATAGCTTCAAATTCCAGTCGATTTTAGTGCAAAATCTTCAATTGTCTTCTAGTAAGCTGAATATTCAAAGGAATTTCACCTTTCAGATTGACAGTGACCAAAAGCATACATCCGAATCAACAAAGGAATAGCTTAACCAAAAGAAAGATCAATGTATCCAACTAAAAATCTGTAGGATGACCTGAAGCAGGCTGTGTACAGGAGATGCCCTCATAATTTGATGGATCTAGAATACTTTTGCAAGAAAGAGTGGGACAATATTACCATGTGAAGATGTGCCATGTTGACAGACTCTTACCCCAAAAGGCTGAGTGGTGTAATAAAATCAAAAGGTGCTTCAACGAAGTATTAGTTTAGAGGTGTTTTTCCCCTATAAATGTTTCTGATTGTTTTTCACTTAATTTTATATGTTGTAATTTCATATTGAGAGTAGAAAAGGTTCTGACATAATTGATGACTTCTGCTAAATAATGATAATAATTATTATTATTTTATGTTATACTTTACCTGCTGAGATTTCACCAGTTTTTCCATTATACTCTAGTCTGATGGTATGTATTTCACAAAGTGAGCTTTGTAGCTTTTGTAGTTGTGTTATTGAGCTTTGGTTATTTCTGTTATTTCCTCTTGCTAAAATTGGGTATGGCATCAAATTAGGTTACACATTTCATTTTAAGGAGGGTTACCACTATTCTTGCTGTGTTCCTTGTGTTGAGAGTGCAGCAGTAAAATATTTTTGATATTTGTATGGTTAATACTGTTTCCATAGGTTCACTATGACTTTGGCTTGCGAAATATCCTGTCTGTTTTGAGGACTCTGGGAGCAGTGAAGCGATCTAACCCATCTGAGTCAGAGAAGACTGTGGTTATGAGGGTGCTACGTGACATGAACCTCTCCAAACTTGTATGCATTTACTTACTTTTATTGGCTTTATAGGATGAGTAAAATCTGGCTACCAGATATCAGACTTGCTGTATTGAATGTTGTAGCTAACAGATATCCACAGATAGGTGCTCCTTTCTAAAGTTGTACAGTACTTCTTTCCCCACTGTAACCTTACACTGAATGTAACCTGTTTAAGATCATTAATAAGGAAAACTTAACCTCCAGTCTTCCTTACTAGATAACAAAAGAGGACTCTGCACTCTCTCTTATGAGAGACCCATCATCTTGGTTTGTACCTGGTCATGGAACAAAAACAAACTCCAAAATATTAGTATTTTTACACTCACAAGTAAATTCCAACTGTAAGTAGATAAGTGGATATTGAAAAACCTCATGACAGCTAGACCAGCTAGTTTTCCTGTGGGTTAATACATTATATGAACACCTTTGGGATGAACTGCAATGCCAACTGTGCCCCAGGCTTCCTCGCCTGACATTATGCCATACCTTACTAATTGTCTTGTGGCTGAATGGGCAAATCACCACATCCATGTTCCAACATTTAGTGGAAAGCATTACGAGAAGAGTGGAGGTTACAGCAAAGGGGGGACTAAACCTGAAATAGGATGTTCAAAAAGCATATATTGGTATGATGGTCAGGTGTCCACAACTTTTGGCCACAACTTTTGGCCCTACAGTGTATATTCAGTGGACCATAACTGATTCATAACCTCAGAAAGAATCAACAATAAACATGTACCCACCCATGAATTTGCAGATAACATATAAAAGGGAGATATTTTATTGGACATGTGCTTTTAACACATTTCTTCAACAGACCTAATTAACCACCAAAATGCACCATTTACCACATGCCAATCAACAGATACTTTTTTTTGGAGGATCAGGTTAATTGGTAACAGGAGAGGGTATCAGGATAGGGCATAAAAGGAGAATCCACCAAAAGTTCAGTCTTTGCAAGCAAGGATGGGTCGTGGCTCACCACTTTGTGCCAAACTTCATGAGAGAATTGTCAGTCAGTTCAAAATGAACACTGCTGAATGCAAGATTGCAAAGAATTTAGGTCTTTCACCATCTACATTACATAATCCATGCATCATGAGGAGGAGAATCAGATAATGGCGACCAAGAACTGTTGAGCAGCTGAAGTCTTGTATCAAGCAAGAATGGGCAAATATTCCATTTGCAAAAGTGCAACAATTAGTATCCTCAATTCCCATAATTAAAAAGTGTAATTAAAAGGAAGGGTGATGTAACACAGTGGTAAACATGCCTCTGTCCCAATATTTTTTGAGTGTGTTGAAGGCATCAAATTCTAAATTAGTTTATATTTACTATTGGAACAGCAAGGCCAATTCTGTGGTTTTTGCTATACACTGGAGCCATTTGGGTTTGAGATCAAAAGATGAATGAGAAAATAGACCAGAATTTCTCATGTTTACATTTAGATGTGTTAAACAACTTAAATCATGGCACCTTTGGTAGCAGACCACCCATTTTTTTATGTAATCAAAAGTATAGGTTACTGATAATCTTAAAGTAAATTAAAGTAAAGAACACTTTATAGATACTTGAAGTAGTTTTGAGGGCAAGAAATTTTTTTTTTTTACATTGCCAGCAGTCAAAGCCATAACCACAAATTACTATGTTGATTTTAAATTGTGCAAGCAAAATTCACCTGCGGAGACAATTACTCCTCCGTCTGACAGCGACTGAGGTCTTGTTGGGCATAAAAGTAAACATTAACATAAACAGTAAAATGTACCAATTCATTTTTGTTATCTGTTTGGCTATTTTGCTAATGCTATCGCCATCACATTTTGTGTGTTTGACGTAATTTTCCCTCGACCAGGAAACAGCATATACTTCCGGTTAGTACAGTACCGAAAGGGTGCCATTTGAGATCATACTACCCTTCTAAAATTCATACATTAAACGGCAGAGTGTATAGTGCATAGTATGTCATTTGGGACACAACTACTGTATAGCTCAGAACAAGCCTAGTTAATTTGTGACAATCCAGAGCCAACGCCAGGGAGCAGACAAGCAGACAGCACCAACAATCTGCTGGAGTCATCAATTAGGTTCCACTATATTGAGACTGTGCCTGTTCCCCGAGCTAAACAAAAATGTAGAAAAACTCGTTTTTACGCATTTAGTAACCTAATTAACATAAAATTAAATCATACTGAACGCACAACCAACACCTTTGATCTGGAGCTAGGACTGTTAAATATTAAATCTCTTACATCTAAAGCAGTTATTGTTAATGAAACTATAACTCAGGCCCAGACTGGCCATTGGGCGCACCGGGAGAAATCCCAGTGCCCTGCTGTTTTTTTATCTATTTTACTTTTACATTTATTTATTTATTTTATTTTATTGTATTTATTTATTTATTTAATCATTATTATTTTATATTATTGCGTGTACAATGTACTCAAGTGATCCTCTCCGACTTCGGCATTCGATATTAAATCAATAATAAATCATGAAGCAGCCAAGTGGAGCTGAGAAAGGGCATGCAAAAATGTAGCAAAATGCAGGTCAGTCTCTTCTGTAAATACTGTAGCTTTGTGTTCGCTAACTTAGTTATCAAGTATTAAACAAATTTCACTACTAGCAAACGTTAGCACTATTACTATCGTCACTCAAAATATGCTAAAGGACAGCATTATCTACTGTATAGTTATAATACTAAGTAATTTAGCAGACAAATATCCAAATTTCTGCACAGTACACTTGGGGAACCCTCCATGTTGTTATTTTAAATGTTTATATAATAAGAAATACAGCTGGGGCAAACATCAGCAGCAACAAGAACAACAAAATGCTTTTCCAAGCTATGAGTCATAAAAGGCAACATCATGGTCAATATTAGGATTTTTCTTATGATATTGTCATGATGTAGTTATTATTTTACTAACAGATATTTAGGCAATTTAGAAAATTATGTCTGCCCATATCTAAGGTTGAAAAAAAAGCCCCTGAAGTGACCTGTGCAAAAAAAAAAAAAAATCACAGAGACTTTTCCGTGTGCACGTGTTTACAGTTTCCGGTGTGTGTATAGCTGTCTTCCGTTTGCGTCATGTCGCTCTGTGATTACATACCTATGTCGGGAAGCAAAAACAGAAGTAATATCTTTGTATTTTTTGTAAAGGCCAACTTTAAAATATATCTCTATAAATTCATGCGCATCCATGCTCTCGGTTTGTTTATGTGTAAATGAATGATGGCAATGACGCAAATGGAAGAGAGCTATACACACACCGGAAACTGTAACTCGTGAGCACAAGAAACTTTCACATACGTTACAATTTCTGGTGTGTGTATAGTTCTCTTCCAGAGAGACTTTTCCGTGCGGACACAAAAGTCTCTGTGATTTTTTTTTTTTTTGCACAGGTCACTTCAGGGTCTCCGTAAGAGAGTCAATCTGGCACTAGCTTTGGCACAGTGGTCACACATCAGGGTCAACCTGAAATGACAGGTAGTGGTAAAATAGGATAAATAAAATATGATTTAATATATTTGTATAAAATATAGTATGGTTAAATTTCAGCTATTTTAAGTATGTCTAAAAAAAATAATACATAATGGAAATAACTTCATGAACTCAGAAACACCTCCAGAACTAATTGTCTGTGAACACAGTTCACCATGCCATCCACAAATGCAGGATAAAGCTCTATCATGCAAAGAAGAAGCTACAGGGGGGGAAAAAAGTATTTGATCCCTTGCTGATTTTGTACGTTTGCCCACTGACAAAGAAATGAACAGTCTATAATTTTAATGGTAGGTGTATTTTAACAGTGAGAGACAGAATAACAACAAAAAAATCCAGAAAAACTCATTTAAAAAAAGTTATAAATTGATTTGCATTTTAATGAGGGAAATAAGTATTTGACCCCTTCAACTTAGTGCTTGGTGGCAAAACCAATCACAGAGGTCAGACGTTTCTTGTAGTTCTGAATAAAATATGCGTTTATGAGATTTCAAATCATTGCATTCTGTTTTTATTTACATTTTACACAGTGTACCAACTTTTCTGGAATTGGGGTTTTGTGTTCGTGTGTGTCATCTTTTGAATCTCTTCTTCTGTTGCTGCTCCATTTCCTTCATTGACTGTGCTCACCTCTTTTGTGTTTCCCCAATTACTTCGTTATTTACGTTCTGTGTTTTCCCCTCCTGAGTTGTGGAGCATTGTGTTTGTGTATAGTTGGTATGGTTGCTGGTATGTTATGGTATATTTCCACTGTGAGTGGTTTTTGTTTTCATGTTGCATTTTCTTTTCTTTGACTTGCCTATCCTTAGTCTAGTCCCTTGTTTTAGTTGTTCCAGTTTTTGGGTTTCTGTCCAGTCTTTGTTTATTTTTTAACTATATTCTCAATAAAGAATTCTCCATTTGCATCCGACCCCCTGGATTCCATGACAACAGTATATACTCTAACTAACATTAAAACCACCCCCCTAAAATTGTGTAGGTCCCACTTGTGCTGCCAAAACTGGTCTAACCCTACAAGGAATGGACTCCACAAGACCTCTGAAGGTGTGCTGTGGTGTCTGGCACCAAGTCATTAGCAGCAGATCCTTCAAGTCCTGTAAGTTGCAAAGTGAGGCATCCATGGATTGGACTTGTTTGTCCAGCACGTCCCACAGATATTTTAAACTGTGGTGAGCAGAATAGCATCTCAGAATGCACAACTTTGAGGTGGTCTTGGTGCCAGATACCACAGCACACCTTCAGAGGTCTTGTGGAGTCCATGCCTCAACAGGTCTCAGATGTTTTGGCGGCACAAGGGGAACACACACAATATTAGGCAAGTGGTTTTAATGTTATGGCTGATCTGTGTATTTTTTTTAAACATATTGCTGCTTGAATAGTCCTAGTTTTGCTTATCACAATAATCACTGCAAATTGATTTATTTAACAATAAGGCTTCCACTCTCTGTATTTGGCAGCTCATAAAATAGCACTTGATACAGTACATCCTGTTATCTTACATTTCATTTATTCCCATTAATTTGCATTTTCTTTAATTGTTTGTTTCTTTAAAAGCATACACATGTGTGTGATAAACAATGTTCTTTTTGTGTGCTGGGTCTGTTGCAGAAGGGAATCTTGAGATGTAGTTGTATAGAGCAGTGCAACCTGAGCTTCTGTGTGTGAGATACACACACATAAATGGCTCAGAGACCATTTAGTTTCTTTTCAAAAAAATATATATTGACTTCCATGCTGTTGCTTCGAAGAGCACAGCCCAAAGAACAATAAACAGACTCGCACACAGTCTCTCACTCCTGCCTCCTTCATTCTCCTCACAGCCAGGGTGTCACAGTGTCTTTTATCCTTTTCATTAATTTTCATAATGTTAATATCCTTTTGATATTTTTTATTTCTTTACAGGTAGATGAGGATGAGCCTCTGTTCCTGAGTCTGATTAATGATTTGTTCCCGGGGATCAGTCTGGATAAAGCTGGATATGCTGAGCTGGAGGCAGCTATTAGCAACCAGGCTGAGGAGGCAGGCCTCATTGCCCACCAACCATGGATGCTCAAACTGGTACAGCTCTTTGAGACTCAACGAGTAAGACATGGTCAGTCATAACTTTTACTGTGTTTACTATTTTACAGAATCTTACAGGTGCATCAGAATGCATAGTGAAGGGTTAAGGTTGTTCACTGCCCTTAGTGGAACCTACTGGTGTTTTCCTGTCACAGATGCTGCAACAGTGTCATGGTTTGGGAGACCTTAACAACAGATGTGTGTCCACTGCCACTGAATTCGTTCTAATCAACAACAACTAAAACATGGGAGTAAATAGTGTAGTATATTTCAAATAGAAATAGAAAATATGCTCAGTAGAAAAATAGAAATATGTTTAAAGAGATGTTTTTTATTTAAAACAAAGCAGGTTTAAATACAGTGAATTATTTAACTCATGAATGCTTTTTCATACAGTGGAAATATGATGGACATTGGACTGCATGTCAGGTATTTCCCCTGGCGCAGAGTGCAAAAGTGCTCAGCACGCTTAAGCAACAGGCAGCTGAGTTCATAAGCCTTGTGAGAGTGATTTACAGAAAGGGCGACCTTAACTTTGATATGGAAATTTTTTTGGGGAGGGCCAGTCTGTTGGCCATTCTCTATCTACCATGAGGAGAGGAAGGCTGGAGTACAAGACGAAGTGAGAGCTCCAGCAGAGCTCCAGCCTGAGGCTGACATAGCAGCCTCCCCTGCAGAGCTCCCTCTAGAGGCCGACAGGGTGGCCTCCACTGCTGAGCTCCCTCTAGAGGCCGACAGGGTGGCCTGAGGCCGATGACATGGCCTCCCCAGCAGAGCTCCAGCCTGAGGCCAATGATGTGGCCTCCCCTGCAGAACTACCTCCAGAGGTCGACAGGGCAGCCTCCTCACCCAAGCTCCCTCCAGAGACCGACAAGGTGGCCTACTCACTCAAGTTCCAGCCAGAGGCTGACAGGGCAGCCTCCATAGCCCAGCTCCAGCCAGAAGCTGATAGGGCAGCCTCCACAGCCCAACTCCAGCCAAAGGCTGACAGGGCAGCCTCCCAAGACCTGCTCACACCAGAGACCAACAGCATGGCCTCCCATGTCCTGCTCATGCCGGTGGCTGACTTTGCAGCCTCCCAAGTCCTGCTCTTGCTAGAGCCTGGCGGAGCGGCCTCCTACGACCCATTCATGGGTCAATGAGGTGGCCTCCCAAGTCCAGATCCTGCCTGAGGCTGAGGAGGTGGCATCCCAAGTCCAGCTCCTGCCTGAGGCCAATATTGGCACCTATTCAATGCCAATATGCCCCATGTCTGCTTCAAGGCTCCTCTGGTATAAGCCAACAGGAGGATGCACCTTGGGCTTTTGGTGGACATTTTGTCCAGAGGATTATGACTGCCACAGTGGAGCTGTTGTAGGTGCTTGAGGAGTAGCACCCTTGAGTGGGGGATCTGTCAGGTATTTCCCCCTCGTGCCAAGTGCAAAAGCGCTCAGCGCACTTAAGCAACTGGCAGCGTGACAGCCCGCTTCAGGGTTATATCTTTGTTCATGTTGTTTTTGTTTTGATTCATGTCCTGTCACCACCCATGTCTTGTCATTGGTTGTCTCCCTAATGTGTCTTCATCATTCACACCTGTTCCCTGTATCCCTCTGATTAGTCTGTGTATTTATAATCCTTGTGTTTTCTTGCTTGTTGTGCAGTATTGTTTCAGTCTTTTGCCACCTTAGCATTACCTAGCCCTTGTTCCTTGTTTTGATTGACTGTTTTTTGGACCTTGTACTGTTAAGTTGTTCATGTGTTTTTGGATTACCCATGCCATAGCTGTTTGTAGATTGCCTGACCTTTGCTTGTGATGAGTTTTGATTCACGTTTTGGATTTATATGCCTGCCTTTTTAATAAAACACCAATTGCATCCATCTCACCCCACATGCTTTTGTAGTCAGAAATATTAAACTTCCAAAATATTCTCTCATATATCTCAATATATTTAGACATGTCAACCGTTTGACAAACAACCTTTAACAATGGCATGGTTGTTGGTGCCAGATGTTCCAGAAGTGGGAAAACCATCATAGGCATCGGGAGGAGAAATAAAGGTCTATTGGGTTAAAAAAATTGAGTCGTGGCGCGGCCTGCCCTAAATTTCCCCACTGCATCCATGATTTAGGCAGAGTATTCTGTTATGTAACACAAGGGAAGGGCTGGATGCAAGTGCTGGGGAAAAGTCACTTTAATAGGAACAAGCAAAAGAAATGGTACATCCACAAAAATAGGAACAGGTAAAGAATACTCCATGAAAGGCAGGGCAATAATTCCAAAATAACAAGGCAGTGATTCCAAAAATTAGCGAGGCAAAAATCCCAAAATAACATGCCAATGATTCCAAAATAACAAGGCAATGATTCCAAAATAACAAGGCAGTGATTCTAAAAAATAGCGAGGCAATAATCCACAAAGCAGCGAGGTAATATTCCAGAAAATAGCGAGACAATAATCTACAGAATAGCTAGGCAATGATCCACAGAATAGCTAGGCAATAATCCACAGAATAGCGAGACAATAATCCATAGTCCAGGGAACACGAGGTGAGTGCAAACACAAAGGCACGTACATACATTCAACACAATACAGTTCAATACTCCACGCCGAGGTGGAGAAACAAAGGGGTTTAAATACTATTAACGAAACAGGGACAAACACAAATCACGTTTTGGATTTGTATGCCTGCCTCTTTAATAAAACACCAATTGCATCCATCTCACCCCACATGCTTTTGTAGTCAGAAATATTAAACATCCAAAATATTGTCTCATATATCTCAATATATTTAGACATGTCAACCGTTTGACAAACAACCTTTAACAATGGCATGATTGTTGGTGCCAGATGGCCTGGTTTGAGTATTTCAGAAACTGCTGTCCCCTTTCTAAGGGAACTCAATGTTGCGTGAGCTTCACACTGTGGGAAGCGCCTTTGCGTGCGACTGGTATCTGAAGTCTGTGTAAAATCACGCCTATTTATAAGCCTGCCATGGTCAGGTGACATGGCAATTAAGCGCGTTGTGTGAAAATAGCACCTGTGAACCACGCTGTCAGCCTTATTATCTTCAGTGGAAGACCGCATGTCAGTTGACTGTGTGAATGCTCCTAAAACTCTTCACTTTCTCTCTATTTTTCAGAAAAGAATATATATATATTTTACTTTTCTGTCCCTCGCCTCTTTGCGAGTATGAGTCAGAGAGAATGTGTTATTCTGTGCTTGGTTTTATTTCAGGGATAGACTGTTACACTTTCTGTGTGAAGTGTTTGGGGGTGGAGCATGCTGCAGCAGCCCTTGAGGTGGCTGACTGCACGCTTTGTGAGCGCTTCACAATTAAGCAGCTGTTCTCTCGGGTCGCTCTCGTCTCAGCCGAATGGAGTTCGGATTTGGAGTCTTGCGGCTCTGGGCTGGCCACTGCTGGCACCAGACGGCTCAGGTCATGGGAATCCCATATGGATCTGGAGGAGGAACCGGAGACAGATCTCTTGCTCTGTCCTCCGGATCCAACTCTCCACTACCGGGTTTTGGAGTTCGCTGTGAGTCTGTCCCCTGAGGGGCACCAGCTCATAGATTCTGGTCTCTCAACCAAAGTTGTCATCCTAAATGCTAGGAACATCATTGTGACCCAGTGAACTGCTCCTTGTAACACAGCAAGGAGTGCTGTGTCCCCTCGTGGACCTCCGGCAGGGACGTGGCTTGGGTGGAGGTCATCCCGTGGACCTCCAGCAGGGACTTGGCTTGGGCAGAGGTCATCCCGTGGACCTCCGGCAGGAACTTGGCTTGGGCAGAGGTCCCCTCATGGACCTCAGACAGGAACTGGACTGGAACAGAGGTCCCCTCGTGGACCTCCGACAGGAACTGGACTGGAGCTGAGGTCCCCTTGTGGACCTCCGACAGGAACAGGGCTGGAGCGGAGGTCTCCATGTTGACCCCCGGTCTTGGCTCCGCTGAGGTGACCTCCTGCTGGGTCTCCGGAGCTCGGGGCTGGAGGTTGCCAGGTTAACCTCCAGGTGGAGCTCCGCTGAGGAGACCTCCTGCTGGGTCTCCGGCGGGAGCTCGGCACTGGAGGTTGCCAGGTTAACCTCCAGGGGGAGCTCTGCTGAGGAGACCTCCTGCTGGGTCTCCGGCTGGAGCTCTGGGAGTGTCCGCTTATGGAGCCATTTATGGACACGCCAGTTGTCCTTAAAACACTCCTGAGAGCAAAAATAGGAGCTCCCGGTCCCCTGTTTACGACATCTGGGGCACTGTAGACTGGCCTGCTGGATGCAGCCCTCGGTTGCGCACTCCTGGGTCAGGGGCTGAGAGGTGCCGGCTGCCACGTCGGCCAGCTTCCTCCCATAGTGCTCAATAAATGGCTGGCTGGGCCGATCAGACAGGCGGTTCCTCCCCAATAAGACCTTGAGGTCGGGCTGGAACTCGGAACTCCCGAACACCTGGATTAGTAGATCCACAAAGCCAGAAACCGTATCTAGCCTTGTGGACCCACTGGCAAGGTGAAGCTCCACCCACTGGTGAGTGGAACCAACTAGGCAGGATAGGAGGAACCCCAACCACTGTTCTTTGTTGGGCTTGGGGTCCTCCAAACTGAGAAAATATATTTGTGCCCATAACAAAAAACACTGGGGCCAAGTGGGAAAACCATCGGCGTCGGGAGGAGAAATAAAGGTCTATTGGGTTAAAAAATTGAGTCATGGGAGGAACAAAACATGTGGCGCGGCCTGCCCTAAATTTCCCCACTGCATCCATGATTTAGGCGGAGTATTCTGTTATGTAACACAAGGGAAGGGCTGGATGCAAGTGCTGGGGAAAAGTCACTTTAATAGGAACAAGCAAAAGAACTGGGACATCCACAAAAATAGGAACAGGTAAAGAATAATCCATAAAAGGCAGGGCAATAATTCCAAAATAACAAGGCAGTGATTCCAAAAATTAGCGAGGCAAAAATCCCAAAATAACATGGCAATGATTCCAAAATAACAAAGCAATGATTCCAAAATAACAAGGCAATGATTCCAAAATAACAAGGCAGTGATTCTAAAAAATAGCGAGGCAATAATCCACAAAGTAGCGAGGTAATATTCCAGAAAATAGCGAGACAATAATCCACAGAATAGCTAGGCAAAAATCCACAGAATAGCGAGACAATAATCCATAGTCCAGGAAACGCGAGGTGAGTGCAAACGCAAAGGCACGTACATACATTAGACACAATACAGTTCAATACTCCACGCCGAGGTGGAGAAACAAAGGGGTTTAAATACTATTAACGAAACAAGGACAAACACAAAACACCTGAAACTAATAATGAAACATAAAGCAGGAAACCAATGAATAAGCAGGGGCGGAGACATGACGTAAACCAAAAACAAAGAACCATCAGCAAACAGGGGCAGAGAGATGACGTAAACCAAAAACAAAGCACCACATGGTAAAGAAAATAAACCGAGAGTCTGTGAATGGGGAAAGTCCAACCGAGTTTATGAATGGGAATGAGGGGAATGCAGAAGTGGGAAACCCTAACACTCTGCAACATAGTGTTTTGGAATATTGCATAAACATTTGAGAATAAAGCACTATTTCCATCCCATGTGTTCAAGAGAACAAAATTGACATTTCCAGTGAAACTGGTGCAAAGTATCAATACATATGGTAGTTGTTGCAACCATATTGATATTTGGGAACGGAATCGTGTGAGACAGTTCTGGGAGGTAATTATACCAAATCATTTTGATGACAGACTTTGGTTCAGGCATTTCAGTATTTGGGATGCTGTGCAACAAGATCGGGCTGCAGGTTAGTCCAGTTATGCCAACCCACCGCACCCCAGTTCCAACAGAAAAATAAATTTCTGAGCCAATTATCCAATCACATGATTTGTTGAAGCAAAGTCACATGACTTTTTTGATGCACATTGAGGAATTTATTTGGTAAATGTGCTTCCATTGTAGTTTATGTGCATGCCTTCTTATTGAATAAAAAAATGATCCACCTCAGTTGAACGCATACATTTTTTATGCGCATTTTATGCATCTCCTGCTTCATCAGCCTGTATGTTACACAGGGTTCCATTCCATCCAAGCAGGAACAGCACGTGAATACAAGTCAATACAAGTCAATATCAGACAAAGATAGACTGATTAAGCATGGAATCAGGCTCCTGCTTGGTTAGAATGAAAACCTGCAGCCACACCGGCCCTTTGTGGATAATATTGGGCACCACTCATTGAGGACCTTTAAATCATCAATGATAGTAAAATATTAAAGCTTTCAGGAATACATTTATACAGTGCAGTATGACTTTTCACTGACATATTTGAGCATATTTTTGTAAGATTTGCAGCACACTGTTTGATGCTCTTTGACAGGTATAATGACTCTAGGTCCTAGTGGAACAGGGAAAACAACATGCATTCATACTCTGTTGAAGGCTATGACAAACTGTGGCACTCCACACAAAGAAATGAGAATGAACCCTAAGGCCATTACGGCTTCCCAAATGTTTGGTACTCTGGATGTGGCCACAAATGACTGGACAGATGGAGTGTTCTCCACACTGTGGAGGAAGACTCTGAAAGCAAAGAAGGTAAGAATACTAACTGTGCATTGTAAATCTGCTAATAGTTCATTGTTGATAATCTTGATTGGTCATATCAGAAAGTGAAATATAAAGCTGTCAGAAAGTCACAGAAATGTGTTTTGCAACATAATATCTGTCTATGACATCTGTAAGTTATAAGCAACAATCATTTGTAAACATTTTTCCCCACACTTAGAAACTGGATGGTTAAATATGTAATCATTCTACAACTGAGTGCCAGGGCACTTGCCTTCAGAACTAGTTAGCTTCAGAACTAGTAGAGTTTTCCTGTTTGATTGTTTCCTTGCCGAGTACATTGCTCTGTTTCATGTGATGTCACTGTATGACCATCTCATAATATTTATGACCAAAATATTCTGAAATTACTGACTGCTATCAATATGCCACAGAGATCACACTTTTTCTTCATTCTTTTGTTTGATGTGAACATTTCGAGAAGCTCTTGACCTGTATCTGCATGAATTTCTGCACTGTGATACTGCCACATGATTGGCTGATTAGATAACTGCAGGAATGTGCAGTTGTACAGGTGTTCCTAATAAAGTGGATAATGAGTGTGGCTACAGTGGAGTGGGTCGGGGGGATGACTGAACAGAAAAAAGAAAAAACAATAATAACCTGGTTGCATAAGTGTGCACACCCTATAATAATGGGGCATTACTCTGAATGAACCGATCATATTCAAACTCATGATCAAATGTAATTACCACACGCCTGTCATCAATTAATTTATTCTGATTAACCCCAAATAAAGATTACCTGTTTCTGTGGGATGTTCTTGACATATTCTTGGTTTCATCCGAATGCTGAAGCCATGGTCCACAAAGAGCTTACAAAGTATGTACTGGATCTCACTTTCAATAGGTATCGATTTGGAGAGGGGTATGAACACTGTGCAGGCCATCATCAGCAAGTAGGGAAAATGGGACACCACAGTGAAATTATCAAAAACAAGATGTCCCTCCAAAAATGACAAAAGGACAAGACAAAAACATATCTTGGAGGCTGCTAAGAGAACTATGGCAACGTTAAATGAGCTGCAGGAATATCTGCCAAATATTGGTATGTTTAAGAATGTGACAACAATCTCTCGTATTCTTCGCATGTCTGGGCTATGCGGTAGGGTGACTAGATGGAAGCTCTTTCTCATAATAAAAGACCAAGCAAGCCTAAATTTTGCCAAAACAGACATACAACCAACCCAAACCATATCACAAAATGTATTATGGTCTGATGAGACCAAGGTAGAAATTTGGGGGGAAAATTCTAAAAGACTTATCTAAAAGATATGCTGATAAGTTTATAACAAGAGCGCTTATCACCCAAAGAAAACCATACCCACTGTGAAGCTTGGTAGTGGCACCATCTTCTGCTGGGACTGAGACTCTAATCCAGATAGAGGGAATCATGGACAGCTCCAAATACCAATCTGTTTTGGCACAGAACCTGTATGCCTCTTTTAGACAGCTGAAAATGAAAAACAAAATCTTTCAGCATGATAATGACCCCATGTACAAATTCAGTTCTACAAAGGAATGGCTTTAGAAGATGATCACCGTTTTGGTATGGCCCAGTCAGAGGACAGATCTGGAATTACTTGAGGAAGGACTTGAATGACATGAAGAGGGCTGTGCACAGGATTACCCCTTGCAATTTGATAGATCTTGAGCATTTTTGCAAGGTAGGGTGGAATGAAATTGCCAAATCAAGATAGTAGAATATTAGTTGTGTGAGCACACTTATGCAACGAGGTTATTGTAAACTATTTATTTTTCTTTAAAAAAAAAAAAAATCCTAAAACTGTTCTATTTCTTTTGCACTTGAATTATGTTGGTTGTTATATCACATTAAAGGTGGAAAAAGATCAGACATAATTTATCTAATTTATCTAATACATCACAAATACCTGCAACTTTAACAAGGATGTGTGGACTTTTTATATCCTCTGTACATACACTAAGATAAACTATTTATCTGAGCATTTATCTGTGATAGATGTTTTGGTTTCCAAAGATCATTAATTATGATCATAAATATGGTGGCTATGAGAAAAAATTACATGACTGAAACAGATCAGTAGCAAAGTTGTCACCTACTAGTTTGAAGGAAAAGGCAGTTTCCTTCAGAACTAGAAAAGTCTCTCTGTTTGCTCATTTACTTTCAGAGTACTGTACAGAGTACAGAGTACTTGCAGAGTATTCTGGACCACCAGGTTATTTACCTTCAGAACTTGTGGAGGTCATTACAGGGGTTCATTACACAACCTGATGTGCATGTCTGTGGGCATTCTCATGCAAGGGCAAATAAGTTTATGAATATACTGCAGTGCAAATATCTTGTGCAGAAATGTCGTGTTTGGCCACAGCATAGCATGCATGAACTCTGGTCCCCAATGCAGACACTGCACAACCAATAACAATCTTAAACACAATTTTTTTCGGCATGAAGGTCAGGTGTGTTCCACACCTTTAAGAAAAGTTTTTCCTATTTTATGTGCTCCCAGTAGCAAAACATCATTCTGACTGGAAAAACTGGTGCACAAACAATACCATGACATATACTTTAAAAGTAGATCCAGGAAATAACATTTATAGACAACTCTTCATGGTCCAAGAAAAGGTGTTTATGCTCATTGTTTTACCCCATAGTGACAAAATGTTCCACTTGCTTGCATAAAACCAATGTGTGAATAGAGCACACACACTGACAAAAGTGTGTTTGACCCTTTACAAGCATGCCAGTATGTTGAGGCTACTCCAAGGTACCAGTCCCATAATACAATGACCAAGTCATCTGGGACATTAGGGAAGGTCTGAAGGGTAGCAAGCATGGAGGGCCCTTCACTAACATCAACAACAGGTGGAACCATGGTCTGCATGGCCAGAATACAGCCATGAGCATCACTGGCTTCATAGTCTGTTGGATGCACTGTAGTGTCATCCATAATAGCATGCTTTTTTTTGTTTAGAATGAGCCGTCAAACACATTTGACAGTGTGTCTGTTTGACTTCTTGCTCTGCAGTGTGTTCTACTGAAAACCTTTTAAATTTGCCATTCCACATCTTCCAAATGCTCACCTCAACATTGCTTCTGATTTAGTAAACCCTAAATGGTTGATGCAAAATACCACTAAAGTGTTGTTGGTCCACACTAGTATGATGACTCCTAATTTTTTTCACTTTCCTTGAAATACTACGTACTACATTTACAGCACTTGGCAGACACCCTTATCCAGAATGACTTACATTTATGTCATTTATACACCTGAGTAATTGAGGGCCTTGCTCAAGGGCCCACAGCAGCAGCTTGGCAGTACTGGGGTTTGAACTCATGACCTTCTGATCAGTAATTCAATGTCTTAACCACTGAGCTACCGCTGGCTGTCTTTCAAAGCAATCAGAACATAGAAAGATTGATCCTTAATACACGGTCATGTGAAAAAATAAGTACATCCCATGGAAATTGTTGCCTTTTTGACATATTTGGACAAGCAAACATTTGATCATCTTTGAAACTTTTTTTTAATAAAGTTGATATACTTGAACAAAACACCACAAGGAAAATTTGCTTTTTCAATCATTTATTCAACAGAAATATCAATAGATGTAATATTCTTCTGTGGAAAAAGTAAGTACATCCTTGGCCTCAAAAGCTAGTATAGCACCCTTTGGCCCTTCTTGTGGGCATTTTGCATAATTGTCCACCAGGCTTGCTGGAATTTTTGACCACTCTTCCATGCAATATTCTTTCAGTTGCATGATGCTTGAGGGTTTTATTGCATGTACTGTGCATTTCAAATTCCCCCACAACATTTCAATGCGTTTCAAATCTGGGCTTTGACTAGGCCATTCCATAACCCTCCATTTCTTCTTTTTGAGCCATTCCTTGGTGGATTTGCTTGTGTGGTTAGAATCATTATCCTGTTTAAAGGTTCACTTTCAGTTCAACTTCAACTTTCGGATAGATGGTCTCACATTATCTTCAAGCACTCTTTGATATGATGCAGAATTCATAGTAGAATCAATGAATGCAAGCTCTCCAGTCCCTGAGGCACCAAAGCAACCCCAAATCATAACATTTCCACCACCGTCCTTCACAGTTGGTATGAGGTGCTTCTCCTGAAAAGTCTATGGTCTGCGCCAAACATGTCTGATGTTACTATGGCCAAACAACTTTATCTTTGATTTGTCTGTCCAGAGCACATTATTCCAAAAGGCCTGGTTTTGCCTATATGCTCATTTGTAGACTTGCAAAGGCTTTTTCCTGGCATGAGATTCATCTGTCCAGAGCACATTATTCCAAAAGGCCTGATCTTTGCCTATATGCTCATTGGAAAACTGTAGTATTGCAAAGGCTTTTTCCTGGCACACCTGCCAACCAGGTCAAATTTGTGCAATCTCTTTCTGTTTTGAGGGTTCTTGGAGATTTCTTTTTGCATCAGATGGTCTGCTCTTGGGTTGGCCAGTCCAGGACAAATTGGCAGTCGTTTGAAATCTGCGCCATATGTAGATTATTTTCCTGACAGTGGAATGATGTATTTCAAATAATTTGGAGATCTTTTTAAATCCCCTGCCAGACTCCTAGGCATCCAGAACTTTTTCTGACGGCCTTACAGAACTATTTAGATCTTGGCATGATGACGCCACACACACATGAGAGGGGTATAAATAAGACAAGTTCCACTTGCACTCCTTAAGCAGGTTCTAATCACTGGCACCCAATCTTGAACACCTGATTAAAATTTTATGGATTTGAAGGTGTGATAAATCTAGGGGTATGCTTACTTTTTCCATGTGACTGATCTGTTCCTTGTTCATTTAAATTGTGAAAATTACTACAGAATGTCAATTTTATGTGTCGTTTGATAGAGTTGATGGAGTGTATAAACATTATTAATTGGCACTGTTTCAAATGTTTGCTTGTCCATACAGTGCATCCGGTAAGTATTCACAGTGCTTCACTTTTTCCACATTTTGTTATGTTACAGCCTTATTGCAAAATGGATTAAATTCATTATTTTTCTCAAAATTCTACAAACAATACCCCATAATGACAACGTGAAAGAAGTTTGTTTGAAATCTTTGCAAATTTATTAAAAATAAAAACGAAAAAAATCACATGCACATAAGTATTCTCAGCATTTGTCATGACACTCAAAATTGAGCTCAGGTGCATCCTGTTTCCACTGATAATCCTTGAGATGTTTCTACAACTTGATTGGAGTCCACCTGTGGTAAATTCAGTTGATTGGACATGATTCGGAAAGGCACACACCTGTCTATATAAGGTCCCACAGTTAACAGTGCATGTCAGAGCACAAACCAAGCCATGAAGTCCAAGGAATTGTCTGTAGACCTCCGAGACAGGATTGTATCGAGGCACAGATCTGGGGAAGGGTACATAAAAGTTTCTGCAGCATTGAAGGTCCCAATGAACACAGTGGCCTCCATCATCCGTAAATGGGAGAAGTTTAGAACCGTCAGGACTCTTCCTAGAGCGGACCGCCTGGCCAAACTGAGTGATCAGGGGAGAAGGGCCTTAGCCAGGGAGGTGACCAAGAGCCCAATGGTCACTCTAGCAGAGCTCCAGCATTTCTCTGTGGAGAGAGGAGGACCATCTCTGCAGCACTCCACCAATCAGGCCTGTATGGTAGAGTGGCTAGACGGAAGCCACTCCTCAGTAAAAGGGACATGACAGCCCACCTGGACAGCCCGCCAAAAGGCACCTGAAGGACTCTCAGACCATGAGAAACAAAAATTTAACTCTTTGGCCTGAATAGCAAGCGTCATGTCTGAAGGAAACCAGGCACCGCTCATCACCTGGCCAATAGCAGCCCTACAGTGAAGCATGGTGGTGGCAGCATCATGCTGTGGGGATGTTTTTCAGTGGCAGGAACTGGGAGACTAGTCAGGATTGAGGGAAAGATGAATGCAGCAATGTACAGAGACATCCTTGATGAAAACCTGCTCCAGAGCGCTCTGGACCACAGACTGGGGTGAAGGTTCATCTTCCAGCAGGACAACGACCCTAAGCACACAGCCAAGATAACTAAGGAGTAGCTACGGGACAACTCTGTGAATGTCCTTGAGTGGCCCAGCCAGAGCCCAGACTTGAACCTGATTGAACATCTCTAGAGAGATCTGAAAATGGCTGTGCACCAACGCTCCCCATCCAACCTGATGGAACTTGAGAGGTACTGGAAAGAAGAATGGGAGAAACTGCCCAAAAATAGGTGTGCCAAGCTTGTAAGCATCATACTGAAAAAGACTTGAGGCTATAATTGGTGCCAAAGGTGCTTCAACAAAGTATTGAACAAATGCTGTGAATACTTATGTACATGTGATTTTTTCGTTTTTTATTTTTAATAAATTTGCAAAAATTTCAAACAAACTTCTTTCACGTTGTCATTAAAGGGTATTGTTTGTAGAATTTTGAGGAAAATAATGAATTTAATCCATTTTGGAATAAGGCTGTAACATAACAAAATGTGGAAAAAGTGAAGCGCTGTGAATACTTTCCGGATGCACTGTAAATGTGAAATGAGTTCCCACTTAGTACAGTAAAATGTGCTGAAATTGTTTGCAGTAATTGTGCTGCAGATGAAATGGATAAAGGTCACTTTATCTAAAATTCTAGAATATTATTTATAATTTCTAACACTTGAATGTATGTTTTCAGGGGGAATGTGTATGGATTGTTCTAGATGGACCAGTAGACGCTGTCTGGATTGAAAACCTCAATTCAGTTTTAGATGACAACAAAACTCTTACACTGGCTAATGGAGACCGTATCCCAATGTCTCCTAACTGTAAAGTGGTTTTTGAGCCTCACAACATAGATAACGCTTCTCCGGCCACTGTTTCTCGTAATGGCATGGTCTTCATGAGTTCATCTGTGCTGGACTGGAAGCCTATTCTACAGGCTTGGCTAAAGAAACTTCCAGCATCACAGGCAGAAGTGCTTCTAAGCTGCTTTAACTGCATCTACCAGGTCAGTGTCAAAGTAATAACAGCAATGGCCCTTATTCATCAAAGTAGAAAAGAACACAGATTTGAGTGTACTAACAAATCTTTCTGATTTATAGGTAGCACTACATTAATAAGCATGCCTTAACAAAATAATAAACATTATTAAACAGTTTAAGTATTTTTTATAGTAAGTAGATTACATTTATGGCATTTGGCAGACACCCTTATCCAGAGCAACTTACATTTATGTGGCTGAGCAGTTGAGGGCCTTGCTCAAGGGCCCACAGTGGCAGCGCTGGGATTTGAACTCACGACCTTCTGATCAGTAGTCAAATGTCTTAACTACTGAGCTACCACTGCCATATTAACCATTCACTAATTGTAGTAATAATAAGTAACACATTGTTTTAATTTTTTTAATATTAATATGGGTACCTTAAAAACATACTGTACTAGGCCTTGCAAGACAGTTAAAAAATAGGTCTCATATTAGTAATGATAACTAAAATATATATTTTCATATTAATTAATTAATTGAAAGTATTAATAAATGGTGCTTAAAATTATGAAGTAATAGGAACTAAGTACTGATCCTGATCCAACTGATACCTAGATCCTGACCTATTTGTACTAGCATGAGGATATGTTTTTAATGGCAACTACAAAGCACTTCTGTATGTTGCTCTGGATAAGGGCATCTGCTAAATGCTGCAAAATGCTGTATGTTTAATGATGTCTATGATGCGGTATTTATGCTAATTAAAGTCTTTATTCATCAGTAAATACTTTATAAAATTCAACTAACGTTACTTACTCATTTGAATAAACATGAAAAATATACAAATATTAAAATAAAAATAATTAAGTGAACATTACCTAGTCATTTGTTGACATTTATTAATGGATTATATGCTAATTAATGTATTCAATACTATTAGTAAATAGGGGGATAAGAAAATTACATTCCACTTACTTGTCCATCATCCAGCTTCAATAGTCAGTAGACAGGTTCCATGGTCTTCCTGGTTTTTGTTTTCTCTTCAAGTACAAGTTTGCATGATTATTGTTACACACGAGACAAAGTATAAGGTTTAGGCTCCATGTATGAGAGGTTAATTACAAAGCTCTCTGTTCTGTCACAAGCAATAATGTACCAAACTTTCACCTGTCTTTTGTTCTTCACCATAATTTAAATTTGCCACACTCACCTCTACACAATTCTGTTTTAATATGATCAATATGTAATAACTGATTTTACCTCTTTTTTAAACATATTGAATATAACCCACTTCATGTGTGAAGTTTCTGCTTTTTAAGACATATGATTATACTTCTCTGCAAACACAACTGGGCTTTCAAATCACAGTTTGCAAACCGTTACAGACAACATACACCACCATCATCTAGATTGTGCTCTCTCTGGCCGTGCCTTGAGTAGGCTGCCAAAGGTGCTTAGTGTAATAACAATGGTGTTTACAAAATGTTCCAAATTTGTTTTAAAATACTTGTCACCAACTCTATCTTAGACTTCTGCTTTTAGAAGTCCTAATCAAGGGAAGTAAAGCCATGTGTTTGTTCATGTCTGTGTTTGTTTGTCATTTAGTTTTTAGTTTTGTTGTTCTTATAGCTTCCTTAAAGGGGTTGCACCTCATTATGTATGTTTCCCATGATATAGGCAAAACAGGTATTCAATTGGTAATGTAATGGCTTGGTACGAGTATTTGTTATGCAGGATAATGTCGCATGAATAGAGAAGGGGAGAAAACTCACATTGGTCTCATGGACTTTAAAGGCCTGAATCACCAGCTGTTATGACACGTGGTGTGTAGGAGAATGAGGGAGTCAGGATGCAAGCACAGGGGAAATGTCAGATTAATAGAAACCAGAAGTTCAAAACTAAGTGAACACAAAAACCACCATCAAACATAAATCCAAGAACAAAAGAGTAACAATCATCCAAAATAATCATGTACTTAGCCGAAGAGGCAGTAATCCAAAAAAAGGTAAAAGTAATCCAAATGAGAATGTAAATCCAGAAAACACAGGGAAAACTACGCTAATACGAGCTAAGGGATAAGTACGCGAGGCTAGAAAGGTGGTCTGGAAACCACGAATTACAAGCTACCGAAATAAACGCACAAGGCTAGGAGGTGGTCTGGAAACCACGGAAAAAGAGCTAATGGAAAAACGTGCAAGGTTAAACACATCTAAGCTAAACTAATACTCCGCCCCGAAGTGGAAACGGAGCGGCGTATTTAAACACATATCAATCCCATGTCTAATCAAAGACACCAGAAACCAATCCTTACACATTACACGGCGAACCAATGAGGAAACGGGGCAGAGACATGACGCAACTCAAAAACAAACTCACATGGGGAAACACAGAAGGCGGAGACATGATGTGAATATGACAACATGGGAGCACATGGCAGAGGTAAACAAAATGTGTGTTCATGAATGAAACGTCCATCGGAGAGTTTTTGAATAGCGCTGGAATGCGCGCAGTGGAATGCAGAAGTATGCCACTCGCTACTCCTTGCAGCGTAGCGAGAGCTGGAGGAGATGAAACCTAACAGAACCCGCCCCAAGGCGCGGCTCCCGAAGCGCCGCAAGTTCCATCCACTTTGGTGGACCTGGGCCCCTGGGCAGGATCCTAACCTCTGCCCTCCAGGACCTGAGGCTGGTTATGTCCAGCGTCCCGTAACCAGAGCACAGCGTGTCGGGTTTTCCTTGAGAGCTTGGATGAGAACTTGGACGAGAACTTGGACGGGTGCTTGGACATGTCTTGAACCGATGCCTGGTCTGGATCTCGGAGCTGCGCGTGACCTGGTGCTGTGCCTGGATCTCGGAGCTGCAAGTGACCTGGTGCTTTGGCCTGGTGCTTGGCCTGGTGCTTGACCTGGAGCTTGACCTGGAGCTTGACCCGGAGCTTGACCTGGAGCTTGACCTGAAGCTTGACCTGAAACTTGACCTGGAACTTGACCTGGAACCAGGATCGGAGTCAGCTCTGGAACCAGGATCGGAATCAGCTCTTGCACTTGAATTGGAATCAGCTTTGGCACCTGGAACAGGAACAGCTTTGGCACCTGGATCGGAGACAGACTTTGAAACAGACTCGGAGACAGACTTGGAAACAGACTCGGAGACAGACTTGGAAACAGATTTCGAGAGAGACTTGGAAACAGACTCTGAGAAAGGCTTGGAAACAGACTTCGAGAAAGACTTGGAAACAGACTTTGAAACTGGACAAAGAACTAGGTTAGACCGAAAACCATAGACAAAATCAAAAACTTGGTTGGAAACAGCATTGGAAATTAAGCTGGAGACAGGGCTGGAGACAGGGCTGGAGACAGAGGAGGAGACAGAAGAGGAGACAGAGGAGTGAGCTGGGTTGGAAATGGAGCTGGAACCGGAGCTGGGAGTTAAATCTGCCTCTGAACTGAGAAGGAGAGCAAAAACATATCCAGAAACTAAACCAATGTAGCTAGCAACTAAATCAGGAACTGGACTAGGAACTGGACTAGGAACTGGACTAGGAGATGGACTAGGAACAGGGTCAGAACCTGGACTTGGACATGGAACTGAACTAGGAACTGGGCTAGGAACAGGGTCGGAACCTGGACTTGGACATGAAACTGTACTAGGAACTGGACGAGGAACTGGGAAGGGGAGCAGGACTGGGAACAGGATTAGGAGCAGGACCAGGAACTGGATCAGAAATTGGCCTTGGAATAGGGCAAAAATCTGGACATGGACTTGGACATGGACTTGGACTCGGACAGGAACCTGAACATGGACTCAATTTTGCGCTAAAACATGGGCTAGGACTTGGAACGGAGGTCATCTCTTGGACCTCGGACATGGACTGGGCTTGAGAAGAGGCCATCCTGTGGGCCTCTGACATGGACTGGGCTTGTGAAGAGGCCATCCCGTGGGCCTCTGACATGAACTTAGCTTGAGAAGAGGCCATCCCGTGGGCCTCTGACATGGACAGGGCAGGAGTGGAGGTTTCTTCTTGAACCTCTGACAAGAACATGGCTTGGGCAGAGGTCTCCTCATGGACCTCCGGTATAAGCAGGCCAGGAGAGGAGGTTTCCTCTTGAATCTCTGGCTGCAGCTCGGGGCTGGAGGTCGCCATGTTAACCTCCATGAGCAGCTCCACTGTGGAGACCTCCTGCTGGGCCTCCGGCTGGAGCGCGGGACTGGAGGTCGCCACGTTAACCTCCATGGGCAACTCCGCTGTGGAGACCTCCTGCTGGGCCTCCTGCTGGAGCTCGGGGCTGGAGGTCACCATGTTAACCTCCTGTGGTAGCTCCATGGAGGAGAGGTCTCCGGCTGGAGCTCGGGGCTGGAGGTTGCCACGTTAACCTCCAGGTGTAGCTCCCTTGAGGAGACCTCCTGCTGGGCCTCCTGCTGGAGCTCGGGGCTGGAGGTCGCCATGTTAACCTCCAGTTGTAGCTCCGTGGAGGAGACTTCCTGCTGGGTCTCCGGCGGGAGCTCTGAGGGTGCCCTCCTGTGGAGCCGCTTATGCACCCGCCAGCTGCCCTTGAAACAGCCTTGGGAGCAGAAGTAGCTGCTCCTTACTCCCAGGTTCCTACAGGTGGGACACTGCAGGATGGCTGGTCGGGTGCATCCCTCAGTGGCACACTCCTGGGTTAGGGGATGAGAGGTGTAGGCCACCACGTTAGCCCGCTTACTCTCATAGTACTCCAGGTACGTTTGACTAGGTTGGTCACCCAGACGATCCTTCCCCAAAAAGGTCCTGAGGTCGGGTTGGAAGTCTGGGCTTCCGAACACCTGGACCAGTAGATCCACAAAGCCCGAAACTGTCTGGAGCTTCGTGGATCTACTGGCGAGGTGAAGCTCCGCCCATTGGCGAGCAGAGCCGACCAGACGAGAGAGGAGGAACCCCAACCACTCCTCTTCGTCGGGTTTGGGGTCCTCCAAACTCAAAAAATAAATCTGAGCCTGCAAAAAAACATTGAGGCCAAGTGGCAAAGCCATCAAACTCATCCGGAGGATAGATGAAAGTCCACTGAGGAAAAAACATAGAATCAATTGCAGGCATTTTAATTGTGGTGTGGCATGGCGTGGCGTGGCGTGGCGTCGCTTTCCCCGCTGCATCCATTTTTTGGCGGAGTATTCTGTTACGACACATGGTGTGTAGGAGAATGCGGGAGTCAGGATGCAAGCGCAGGGGAAACGTCAGTTTAATAGAAACTGGAAGTTCAAAACTAAGTGAACACAAAAACCACCATCAAACATAAATCCAAGAACAAAAGAGTAACAATCATCCAAAATAATCATGTACTTAGCCGAAGAGGCAGTAATCCAAAAAAAAGGTAAAAGTAATCCAAATGAGAATGTAAATCCAGAAAACACAGGGAAAACTATGCTAGGCTAGGAGGTGGTCTGGAAACCACGAAATATGAGCTAAGGGATAAGTACGCGAGGCTAGAAAGGTGGTCTGGAAACCACCAATTATGAGCTACCGAAATAAACGCGCAAGGCTAGGAGGTGGTCTGGAAACCACGAATTACGAGCTACGGAAATAAACGCGCAAGGCTAGGAGGTGGTCTGGAAACCACGGAAAAAGAGCTAAGGGAAAAACGTGCAAGGTTAAACACATCTAAGCTAAACTAATACTCCGCCCCGAAGCGGAAACGGAGCGGCGTATTTAAACACATATCAATCCCATGTCTAATCAAAGACACCTGAAACCAATCCTTACACATTACACGGCGAACCAATGAGGAAACAGGGCAGAGACATGACACAACGCAAAAACAAACTCACATGGGGAAACACAGAAGGCGGAGACATGATATGAATATGACAACATGGGAGCACATGGCAGAGGTAAACAAAATGTGTGTTCATGAATGAAACGTCCATCGGAGAGTTTTTGAATAGCGCTGGGATTCGCGCAGTGGAATGCGGAAGTATGCCACTCGCTACTCCTTGCAGCGTAGCGAGAGCTGGAGGAGATGAAACCTAACACCAGCAAAAATGGGGTAAGGTACTAGCCCACTTAAAGACATAACACAGTGATATACAGTGTCCTCCACTAATACTGGCACCCTTGGTAAATATAAGCAAAGAAGGCTGTGAAAAATCGTCTTTATTGTTTAACCTTTCGATCTTTTGTTCAAAAAGTTCACAAAAATACTCTGCTCTCATGGATATCAAACAATTGCAAATACAACACAGGTTTATCTAAATATAGGTACAGTACTGTGCAAAAGTTTTAGGCACCCTATTTTTTTTAGTACAAACTTTGTTATAGATTTATTATTTTATGACTTCTACATTATCAAGTCAGGACAAAAAACATTATAGATTCCCAAACATTAGTTTTCTAGCACAAAATTAAATGCTACAGAAAAATGTTTGTATGTCATTAAAGAAAGCAGCATATTATATAAGAGACCACTTTTCAGACAAAAAGCACAATGAAGGCTGCTGGGTTTTGCTGCAAAAATAAGAAGCAAGTGCGACAGTCAAAGGCTCTAGAAGAACTGGGCTGGTTCTGCAAGATGCTCAATAAAACTTACCAGCTAATTTCAATTCAATTCAATTCAATTCAATTTTATTTGTATAGCGCTTTTAACAATATACATCGTCACAAAGCAGCTTTACAGAGATACATAATTTTTGGATCTAAATTTTAAATTGATAAATTTATCCCCAATGAGCAAGCCATTGGCGACGGTAGCAAGGAAAAACTCCCTGAGATGACATGAGGAAGAAACCTTGAGAGGAACCAGACTCAAAAGGGAACCCATCCTCATCTGGGTGACACTGGATAGTGTAATTAGAAGTAAATCTCTTCTATAACTGTATGATACATGATATAAAGTGCAACTGTGTAGTCAGGAGATTCGACATAGTCTCAACATGAAGTCTATTTTGCTGAAATCATGAACTGTCCACCGATGGAGACCCGAGCACAAAGTCTGTTTGTGAATTGTTTGTGGAGGCTGTCCCTATGGGCCCATCCTCAGCAACAGCGAGTGACCCCCAGCGATGAGAACCCCAGAAGCCAGGGCCAGGTCATTTCAGAGAGCAGAACGGGTCAGGCCCATTGCCACCCCAGGAGCAACACGTGTAGAACTTGTGATGTGACGATTTGATGTTGGTATCTTCGGAGGCGAGGTAGGAATAGGAAACAGATGGAAAAGGATTAGCGTGGCTGCTGTTCATTGTATGTCAGGCAAAATAACCATGTGCATTTGTTATCATTTTACAAAGAAGTACAAGGTCATGAGATGCGGTTAGGTGAATGCTAGGTCAAAGAAATGTTTCTTTAATCTGGATTTAAACTGAGAGAGTGTGTCTGAACCCCAAACATTATCAGGAAGGATATTCCAGAGTTTAGGAGCTAAATGTGAAAAAGCTCTACCTCCTTTAGTAGACTTTGATATCTTCGGTATTATCAGAAATCCAGAGTTTTGCAACGTTAAAGAGCGTGATGGATTGTAACGTGATAGAAGATTGGTTAAATATAAAGGGGCTTGGCCATTTAGGGATTTATAGGTGAGTAGCAGTATTTTATAATCGATACAGAACTTAACAGGTAACCAGGGTAGAGATGATAAAATTGGGGTAATATGTTGATATTTTCGTGATCTGGTAAGCACTCTTGCAGCTGCATTTTGGACTAACTGTAGCTTATTTATTGAGGATGCAGGACAACCACCTAGTAGTGCATTATAATAGTCCAGTCTTGAGGTCATAAATGCGTGAACTAGTTTTTCTGCATCAGAAACAGATAGTATTTTACGTAGATTGGCAATATTTCTAAGGTGAAAGAAGGCTGTTTTTGTTACCTGGGAAATATGATTTTCAAATGACAGGTTGCCGTTTAATATAACACTCAGGTCTTTAACTGCAGAGGATGAGGTAACCGTACATCCTTCTAGATGCAGACTATATTCTAGGAGCTTTTGTGTACCAATTTTTGGTTCAATTAGCATTATATCTGTTTTATCAGAATTTAGTAAAAGAAAATTAACGGTCATCCAGTCTTTAATGTCTTTAACACATTCCGTTAACATGGAAAATTGAGAAATTTCATCTGGTCTTGTGGAAATATATAGTTGAGTATCGTCAGCATAACAATGGAAATGTATCCATTTTTCCTGATAATGCTTCCAAGGGGCAGCATATATAAAGAAAACAGCAGGGGGCCTAACACCGATCCTTGCGGGACACCATACTTTACTGCCGTTATGTCAGAAAGTTCATAATTTAAACAAACAAAATGGTAGCAGTCAGACAAATTATTTCAATGCCTGTCCCTGAATACCAATGCAGTTTTGTAATCTATCTAAGTGTATGTCATGATCTATAGTATCGAATGCGGCACTGAGATCAAGTAGAACAAGTAGTGAAATGCAGCCTTGGTAGAAGCAAGTCATTTGTAATTTTGACAAGCACAGTCTCTGTGCTGTGATGGGGCCTAAAACCTGATTGAAATTCTTCATAGATACCATTTTTGTGCAGAAAGGAGCAAAATTGAGCAGACACAACCTTTTCTAATACTTTAGATATAAATGGGAGGTTTGAGATTGGTCTATAATTTATTAGTTTACTAGGATCTAGTTGTGGTTTCACAACTAGAGGCTTAATAACTAAGGCTTAATAACCACCAGCTTGAATGTTCTTGGGACATGACATAGAGATAAAGAGGAGTTAATAATATTGAGGAGAGACGCTCCTACTACAGGAAGCAACTCTTTTATTAGATTAGTGGGTACGGGATCTAGTATACATGTGGTTGATTTTGATGTGTTGATAAGTTTTGTAAGCTCTTCCTCTCCAATTGCGGTAAAGGACTGCAATTTTTCTTGGGAAATTATATTTGAGGCTAAAACCTGTCATGCTGCTGTCGGTGGTATATTTCCAGTTTTATTCCTGATGCTTTCAATTTTCTCAGTGAAGAAGTCCATGAAGTCATTATTACTTAGTTGTGTTGGAATATTCAGTTTAGGCGACGTCTTATTATTTGTTAATCTAGATATTGTATTGAATAAAAACCTAGGATTGTTTTGGTTACTTTCTAATTTCCTTATAAAACTGCAAAAATTGTACCGGAGACTACTATTTTTATTTTTATTTTTATTTTTACTTTTTGTCAGACCAAATATTGACTTTGTTTCATTTACTACTGTTTACTGCTCTTTATGGTATTTTTTTTAATGTAGAAACATTTAATTTCATTATTTTGAAGGCATCTTTGCTCTACAGTATTTCTTTGCATGTGCCTAAAACTTTTGCACAGTAGTGTATGCAACAAATATTGGCACCCCTATGAATTCATATGAGAAAAATATATGTAAATTATATTCCCATTGATATTTTACATTCCTTTTACTACACCTGGGTGACTAGGAACAGGAAATTGTTCAACCATGACTTCCTGTTTCACAGGGGTATACATATGAGGTAACACATAGGCTAAATTTCCTCATTCATTCATAACAATGGGTAAGACAAAGGAATATAGTTGTGATGTGCAGCAAAAGGTTGTTTCGTGTCACGTTTTGTGGGTGATGGAGGCGAAGACGGATGCAAGTGCAGATAAAAGTCAGTTTATTAGGAACAGGCAGAATATTAGGAACACCAGTTGTACAATCCAAATCGTAAGGCAGGTATTGTGTTTGAGAACGAGGTCAGAGGGGGGAGCAATGCTCTCCGTGAAGCATGCAGTGATGTCCGACGTGAAGCAAAAAAGAGGGAGCGACATGCAGCGTGAAGCAGAGAAAAGGAGCGATGCCACCTTCATTGGTGCCTTGTCGACCTGGGGTTGAGGCTGAACTGTGGAGGCCACCACATCAGTCAGCTCCCTCTCGTAGTACATGGTGATTGGTACTAAAGGTCTGTCCGACAGGTTGGCCCTCCCCAAGAAATTTTTCAGGTCGGGAGCAAATTCAGGACTCCCGCACACCATTATCAATAGTCCCACAAACTGTGACACTGTACTTAGCTCCCTGGAGCTAGTGGAAATGTGAAGCTCCGCCCACTGGCGGGCTGAGCCTATGAGCTGTGACAACAGAAGCCCCAACCACTGCCTCTTGTCAGGTTTGGGGTCCTCTAAGCTTGCAAAATAAAATTGACTTTGCAAGAAAAAAGATTGGGGGTAAACAGAAAATCCATAATACGGTTCCAGGGGATGTTTAGTTTAGTTTAGTTTAGTTTTATTTAAAGTTTGACATGACAGGATATTGCAGCACAAAACCCTGAAATGTGTCAAATATACAAATACTCCAAGACAATCATTACTTAGTATAAAACGAATGAAAGATAGCTGATATACAGACATAAAAAAGGAAAAAAAAAAAAAAAAAAGAAAGAAAATACTAATATATATATATATATATATATATATATATATATATATATATATATATATATATATATATATATATATATATATGTGTTTAGTTTTGCTCCTGGGTACAACAAATGTGCCACCGAAGAGAATAAGTAGGTGTTGGAGCCATAGGCAGGAAACAATGCAACGGTGATGAATTGTCCTTGAGTATTTTAGTAAGAGTACGTATGGTGGCTTCCTCACGCCTCTCACTCAATTTTGGGAGAGATGAAGTCAGAATGCCTATTATCCGGCAGCATCGCCTTTGAATCCTCTCTAACTCCTCAGAGAGACCTTTAGGTAGACCTCCCCATACTGGACTAGCATATTCGAGAATTGGCCATATAAAAGTCAAATATACTTGCACCAAAACATCACAAGGAAGACCCACTTTTTTTGCAGTGCAAAGATAATATATTCTGGGGCGCACCTTCGAAATCATGTACTTAATGTGGGCATCCCATGACAAGTCAGAGGATATTTGAACTCCCAGCAATTTAAAGGTGGAAAGTCTACTAATTGCATGTCCTGAGATAACAGGAGAGGGAGGGGAGGGAATGTTGTCCTCTCTCCTGGCATTAATTACCATGTCCACAGTCTTAGCTCCATTCATTGCCAATGTAAATTCCTGTCCCCATTCCACTACAGAGTCCAAGGCCTTCTGAGTGAGTGCAGGTAAAAATCCCATTAGAAACTCTGTGATTGTTAGATCATCAGCATATTTCACAGGTATTACCGAAGGAGGCAAATATGAATCCAGGATATTTATACATATGACAAAAAGCAGAGGGGATAGAAGTCCCCCTTGAGGAACACCAGCTGGAACTGGAAGTTAGACACACAGGAGCCCCACTTCATCCTCTGCTCTCTGTTACTCAGATAGCTCCTCACAATAAGCCAAAGGGGTCGTCTGACATGCAAGTCAGCTAAGGAATGTAACAGTCGACAATGTTCAATTGAGCCAAATGCTCGAGTGAAGTCAACAAAAACAGCGTGTATATCCATTTTAGGGGAGCTGTTAAGTGCTTCATGCCAGTGCTGCAGAATTTGAATCAAGGCAGTGTCAGTTGATCTGTTCCTCATAAAGCCGTGTTGTGATGGTTCGATCCTAGTAACTGTATCCTCCAGAATGGCTTCTCTGAGGATTCCTTCAAACACTTTTCCAACACAGCTGAGTAGTGAGATCTGGCGATAATCTGCTGGAAAACTAGGCTTTGCTTTTTTAGGAACAGCTTTGAATATAGCCTCCTTCCATTGTTCTGGGAAAATGTTATGCTGGATGCATGTATGGAAGATTTCACATAACACCGGTGCCAACACTTCATGAAGTCTTTAGCACCCTAGGAGGAACACAGTCGGGACCAGCAGGCTTGGCTGCATTCACTTTACAGAGTCTAGTCTTAACTTGTCCAATACTCAGAGGAGGTACATTACAATTTGACAACTTGCAGGTAACTTCATCCGCAGACAAAGAAATATGGCTCGCATAATTCCACACAGAAGCAAAGTGCCTAGCCAGAGTGTCACACTCACGTTGCATGATGTTTTGATCCTGAGACACCATGTCACTCTTAACTCCTTCCACCCCCATTATATTCTTCACCAAACAGTCCTGATACATGGAAGTCCACTGAGAAAAATAAATTGAGTTGAGAGCTGGCATGGATATCTCCGCATGACGTCTCCTCTGCTTTCCTGCTGCATCCATGGTGAAGTATTCTGTCACGTCTTGTGGGTGATGGAGGCGAAGACGGATGCAAGTGCAGATAAAAGTCAGTTTATTCGGAACGGGCAGAATATTAGGAACACCAGTTGTACAATCCAAATCATAAGGCAGGTATCATGGTCGAGAACAGGCGTGGGTCAGGCAATCTACAAATGACATAAACTGGGCGAGACAAGTATCAAACACACGAGGAAACAGGGATCAAAAACCATAAAAAACAACACGATGAATAAAGGCTTGGTAGTAGACAGACCGCACTAAGGAAACTGCACTAATACTTTGCGCCGAAAAAAGACACACAAGGGGTTTAAATAATAAATGTAATCATGGTTACCACAACACAGCTGAGACATATTAGGACATAACCAATGACAATACAGGGGCGGAGACAAGACATGAACCAAAACAAAACACATGTGGAGAAGTAAATAGTCAATGTCACTGAACCCAGAAGTTAATTGTGTCTAGGGGTCAGAAAGTCTCCAAAACTACAATCCGAATCACCTACATCACCACAAGTTGTTTGGAAGGGTTTCAAGAAAAAAGCCTCTACTCTCATCCAAAAAACAAACTCAAGCACCTTCAGTTTTCCAGACACTACTGGAACTTCAAATGAGATCGGTTTCTATGGTCAGATGAAACCAAAATAGAGCTTTTTGGCTATAAACACCAGAGGTGGTTTTGGCACACACAAAGAGGTAGCCATATGGTAGCCATATGAGTCAGTCATGCCCACAGTTAAATATGGTGGTGGTTCTTTAATGTTTTGGGGCTGTTTTTCTGCCAGAGGACCTAGACATTTTGTTAGGATACATGGCATCATGGATCAAATCAAATACCAACAGATATTAAATGGAAAATGTCTATCTAAATTAAAACCTGACTGCCAGAAAGCTTAAAGCCATGGTTGGAGCTTCCAGCAGGACAGTGATCCAAAACATACAGCCGTGGCCAAAAGTTTTGAGAATGACACAAATATTATTTTTTTACAAAGTCTGCTGCCTCAGTTTTTATGATGGCAATTTGCATATACTCCAGAATGTTATGAAGAGTGATCAGATGAATTGTAATTAATTTCAAAGTCCCTCTTTGCCATGAAAATGAACTTAATCCCAAAAAACATGTCCACTGCATTTCAGCCCTTCCACAAAAGGACCAGCTAACATCATGTCAGTGATTCTCTCGTTAACACAGGTGAGAGTGTTAACGAGGACAAGATTGGAGATCACTCTGTCATGCTGATTGAGTTAGAATAACAGACTGGAAGCTTTAAAAGGAGGGTGGTGCTTGAAATTATTGTTCTTCCTCTGTTAACTATGGTTACCTGCAAGGAAACAAGTGCAGCCATTATTGCTTTGCACAAAAAGGGATTCACAGGCAAGGATATTGTTGCTAGTAAGATCGCACCTAAATCAACCATTTATCGGATCATCAAGACCTTCAGGGAGAGAGGTTCAACTGTTGTGAAGAAGGCTTCAGGGCGCCCAAGAAAGTCCAGCAAGCTCCAGGACCATCTCCTAAAGTTGAGTCAGCTGCGGGATCGGGGCACCACCAGTGCAGAGCTTGCTCAAGAATGGCAGCAGGCAGGTGTGAGTGCGTCTGTATGCACAGTAAGACTTTTGGAGGACGGCCTGGTATCAAGAAGGGCAGCAAAGAAGCCACTTCTCTCCAGGAAAAACATCAGGGACAGACTGCTATTCTGCAAAAAGTACAGGGATTGGACTGCTGAGGACTGGGGTAATGTCATTTTCTCTGATGAACCCCCTTTCCTATTGTTTGGGGCATCTGGAAAAAAGCTTGTCCTGTGAAGAAAAGGTGAGCGCTACCATCAGTCCTGTGTCATGCCAACAGTAAAGCATCCTGAGACCACTCATGTGTGGGGTTGCTTCTCAGCCAAGGGAGTGGGCTCACTCACAATTTGGCCTAAGAACACAGCCATGAATAAAAAATGGTACAAAAACATCCTCAGAGAGCAACTTCTCCCAACCATCCAAGAACAGTTTGGTGACGAACAATGCCTTTTCCAGCATCATGGGGCACCTTGCCACAAGGAAAAAGTGATAACGAAGTGGCTCGGGGAACAAAACATCGACATTTTGGGTCCATGGCCAGGAAACTCCCCAGACCTTAATCCCATTGAGAATTTGTGGTCTATCTTCAAGAGGCGGGTGGACAAACAAAAACCCACAAACTCTGACAAACTCCAAGCATTGATTATGCTTGAATGGGCTGCCATCAGTCAGGGTGTGGCCCAGAAGTTGATTGACAGCATGCCAGGGCGAATTGCAGAGGTCTTGAAAAAGAAGGGTCAACACTGCAAATATTGACTCTTTGCATAAACTTCATGTAATTGTCAGTAAAAGCCACTGGCACTTATGAACTGCTTGTGATTATACTTCAGTAACAGTTAGTAACATCTGGCAAAAAGATCTAAAAACACTGAAGCAATAGACTTTGTGAAAATTAATATTTGTGTCATTCTCAAAACTTTTGGCCACGGCTGTACATCAATATCAACACAAAAATGGTTTACTGACCACAAAATCAAGGTCCTGCCCTGGCCATCCCAGTCCCTTGACTTAAACCCATAGAAAACCTGTGGGGTGAACTGAAGAGGAGAGTCCTCCAGCATGGACCTTGAAATTTGAAGGCTCTGGAGAGATTCTGTATGGAGGAATGGTCTCAGATCCCTTGCCATGTATTCTCCAACCTCATCAGGCATTATAGGAGAAAACTCAGCTGTTATCTTGACAAAGGGAGGTAGCACAAAGTATTGCCTAAATGCGTGCCAATAATTGTTGTTTATTGTTAAATAAAACTTTGTTTTGTTTGTAATAGTTTGATAACCATGAGAGCAGAGTATTTTGTGGATTTTTTTTTAACAAAAGATCAAAAGGTTAAACAATAAAGATGATTTTTCACAGCCTTCTTTGCTCATATTCACCAACGGTGCCAATATTAGTGGAGGCATTGTATTCTTTCTCCAAGAAATACACCTAAACAAAAATGAATGTATTAAGATGTAGATGGAGTGGACAGATTTACCATTCTTTAGATTTACCATACACTTTTATACACTTTTATGAACACAGACACACCAGCATTTCATAAGCACGTTCTTACTCAGATGCCTGACTTTCAATGCTGTGAAAAAGTATTTATTCTGTATTTGTATATATCTCATACTAAATAGTTTTAGATCTTCAAACAAAATACAACATAAAACAAAGGGTAAACACTCTGAGTAAACACACAGTACAGTATTCTTTATTTTTATTGTAGCAAAAAAGTTAAAAGTTATCCAACACCTATCACCTATGTGAAAAACTAATTTCCCCCTTAAACTTAAAATCTGGTTGTGCCACCTTTACCAGCAATAACTGCAATAAAATGCTTTTGATAACTGGAGATCAGTCCAGCACTAGGACTTACTCCTATGCTTTGGATCATTGTCTTGCTGCATAATCCAGTTGCTCTTGAGATTAAATTTATGGAGTGAAGACCAGACTAGGATTTTCTGGTAGAGAGCAGAATTCATGTTTTCCTCAATTATTGCAAGTTGCCCAGGCCCTGAAGCAGCAAAGCATCCCCAGACCATCACACTCCCACCACCATGCTTGATTGTAGGTATGATGTTCCTTTTGTGGAATTCTGTGTTTGGTTTACACCACATGTAACGGGACACCTGTCTTCCAAACAGTTTCACTTTCAACTCATCAACCCACAGAACATTGTCCCAAAAGGTTTGAGGATCATCAAGGTGTCTTTTGGCAAAATACAGACAAGCCTTAATGTTCTTCTGGGTTAGCAGTGGTTTTCACCTTGCCACTCTTCCAAATGCCATTTTTGCCCAGTGTTTTTCTGATAGTGGAGTCATGAAAAGTGACCTTTACTGATGCAAGAGAGGCCTGTAGGTCCTTTGATGTTGTCCTTGGCTCTTTTGTGACTTGATGGATGAGTAGTTGCTGTGTTCTTGGAGGAATTTTGGAAGGTCAGCCACTTCTGAGAAAGTTCAATACTGTCATTTGGAGATAATTGCTCTCACTGTGGTCCTTTGGAGTCCTAGACCCTTTGAAATAGCTTTGTAACCTTTCCCAGATTCATGTATTTCAATCACCATTTTCCTCAATATTTCTGGAATTTCTTTCAATTTTGGCATAGTGTGTTACTGGGTAAGACCAATTTAGTTTGAGATATACACAAAAACAAGACAAATCAGGATGGCGGCACAGGATCCCGGACTTTCATTGCTTGGGACTTTAAGTTTTGACAATTTTTAGAACACTCATCCACTTGTAGAGCAACACCTTCAAAGTCTAGCATTTTTCTTAATTACTTTTTGGTGGATGCTAAACTGTTGTCACATACTTGTAATATGAAATACCATTAAACTGTGATTTCAGATCATGCTCCCCTTTCCTTTTCTTTAAACTTAGAAAATATATCCTATTCTGAAAGGACCTGGAAACATGACTCACAACTTTTAAAACAACCGGAGATTTGTACTTTCCTTCGAAAACAATTTCCTTTTTCTTAGAAATGTATGAAATGATCTTTAAGAAACGTCTCTATCGATATTATGGGAAACAACAAACGCCTACATACGGGGCTGCATAGTACACTATATGGCCCAAAGCTTGTGGACACCTGACCATCACAAACATATGTGGACCTTCCCCAAAGTTGGAAGCACACAAGGATGTATAGGACATCTTTGTATGCTTTCTTTCACTAAAACTAAGGGGTCGAGCCCAAACATTTTTCAGCATGACAATGCCCCTGTGCACAAAGTGAGGTCCATGAAGACTTGGTTTGCACAAACCTTTGGCCATATAATGTATTTTTTCAGGCTATGAGGGAAAAAAAGAAAACAAATTGAGTTGGCAGAATTGGAACTACAAAAACAGCCACTCTCTGTGACACAAATATAATCAGATGCTTTCATATCAAATCATCAGAGCATTCCTGGTTACACAACAAAAACATTTTGAAATTGGTGCAAAACCACACAGGTTTTCAATTTAGGAAAATGGAAAATGACAGGACAATATGATGTCATACCAAAATATGATGTTGTGTTCATCAAAGAAAAATATAAACTACAGATTTAAGCAATATTGCAAATCATTGTACCTCTGTAATGCCACAGATGATGTTATTTCAAAGCTTATTAGATAGTAATCTTCCCACCTTTGTGACAGTGGGCCTGCAGCCCACGTGCAACAAAGCCAACGCTCTCCTCGCACAACTGCCACATGGGTGCTGAAAGGACAGCTCCCATCTGTTGTGGAAAGCACAGAAGCACATGGCTGTAAGGCGGGGCAGCAGAAACACACACGGCTGGTGGCAAATGATTACAGTGGCAGCTCTCTACTCTCCTGCAGAAGCCAGGTGGATATAAAAGGGCTCTCTTCTACAGAAGCAGATGACAGCGAAGAAAATGACACTCCCTGGCAGTGCTGCGCCCCGTGCCCATGCCCACGGTCAACTGCAAGCCTCCTGGGTTCAGCCTGGACATGGCTCCTGCCTGGTTGACTTGCCCCATGACGGGACGACTGTGATGTCCCCCATCTTCACCCTTATTCCTCACTACCTCACCATCCCCTTCCCCACTTTAATTAAAAAATTAAAAGAGAATATTTTTCTCCAATTTTTGCCTCCTGTGTGTCTGTGTTCAGCCCACTGCAGCCTTGAGTAGCTGCAGTGCTGGAGAATGCAGATCTGAAAATGGAACCCCACCCCCCCAATTGATACAATGCTACCTCCAGGAAACAAACATCCATCAGCTGGTGGGATCCCAGGAACTGGCCCAAAGCCTCTGCGTGACCATACAGGAGCTGCTAAACTTAAAGAAGCCCCATTCTGCTCCTGCCATTCCACTCCCCAACCCCTGCCAAGATGCCCAGCGTCTGCTCACCAAGTTAAGCAGTGAGGATGACATCAAAATCTACCTGCAGACCTTCGAGCGAATCACCCTCCATGAAGACTAGGATGAAGAGGACTGGGCCTACATACTTTCTCCATTTCTCTCGGGGAAGGCTCAACTGGTTCACTGTGGTCTGTCCCACCAGTGCGGTGGCAGAGTTTCACCAGTGGACCTACCACCCCAGAGCCACCCCTCGGACTCATATGGACACACTACTCTGCACAGCTAAGAGGTGGGTTCAGCCCAAAAAACACCGCCACGGAGGTTGTTAAGAGGGTGATAATGGATGGTTCCTGAGGGCTCTGGTGCTCGAGTTGTTCAAGTGTGCCTTGGGAACCCTGGAAATTGGCAGGGGAGAGCAACGGGAGATCCATCCCAGCCCACACCGTTTCCAACCCTCTCACTGCTCAGAACTGGACCTCCATGTGGAGAGAAGACACACCAATAGCCACCCCACCCATGGAACTCCTCAGGATGAGCCCATGCATACTGACCCAGACTCCTCCAGTCCACAGCAGTCCACAAATCCTAATGCACCTGGCCCCCTTGCACCAACTGGGGGGCCACCTGGGGGCTCGCAACATACTTGAAAAGCTATGAGACAGATTCCTCTGGCCTGGCATCGATCTGTGTCAGCTGTTGCAGATAAAGCACCTAAGAACAACCATCTACCGCCTGAATGTTTTAATCGGACACTCAAGCAGATGCTGCGAAGGGTGGTAGACGAATAGGGTAGTAAGTGGGACCTCCTTCTCCCTTATGTCCTCTTCACTGTCCGAGAGACTTCACAGGCATCTACAGGCTTCACCCCCTTTGAGCTCCTCTTCAGACGGTGACGTTGAGGACTGTTGGACGTGGCCCGAGAACCCTGGGAGGAACAGCTGTCCCAGTTCCGCTCCCTTGTTGAGTACATACAGATGCGGCCATTAAGAAGGCATGTTTTTCCACACGGTTTCATGAGATTTGACACATTACACAAGCACACACGAACTGGAAAAAAAGCTCATTACATCAACACTCTCAACTGAGCTGATGGTTGCTGGCATATACAACCAGGACAATACCGCTTTGTAATACAATCTTCTAATTAGAAACTTGTTTAAATTGGGTTTAGCATAAGTTTTGATGAGAAATGTAATATTTTTATGTAAACCATACATAATATTTTTAAATCTAACCGACCACACATTCCGTTTTTTTTTCAGTGTAGGCTCAGGGATGTTTAATGTGCTTTGCTGCTTGTTGCAAAATGGTTCTGAAAGATTCACAGATCCACCAAGCACAAGCAGATCATGGGCTTCAGTACAAGCCCACCAACCCCTGTACAACCCCAATTCCAAAAAAGTTGTGACGCTGTGTAAAATGTAAATAAAAACAGAATGCAATGATTTGCAAATCTCATAAACCCATATGTTATTCACAATAGAACATAGAAAACATATCAAATGTTTAAACTGAGGAAATGTACAATTTTAAGGAAAAAATAAGGTAGTTTTGAATTTGATGGCAGCAACATGTCTCAAAAAAGTTGGGACATGTTGGGACACTGTGTAGCATCCCTCTTCTTTCAACAACAGTCTGTATACATCTGGGAAATGAGGAGACCAGTTTTGGTAGAGGAATGTTGTCCCATTCATGTCTATTACAGGATTCTAGCTGCTCAACAGTCCTCTGTCTTCTTTGTCATATTTTTTGTTTCATGATGTGCCAAATGTTTTAAGTTGGTGAAAGGTTCAGCACCTGGACTCTTCTACTACAAAGCCATGCTGTTGTAATAGATGCAGTATGTGATTTAGCATTGTCTTGCTGAAATATGCAAGGCTTTCCTTGAAAAAGATCTCGTCTGGATGGAAGCATATGTTGCTCTAAAACCTGTATATACCTTTCAGCACTGATGGTGCCTTTCCAGATGTGCAAGCTGCCCATTCCATAGGCACTAATGCACCCCTGTACCATCAGAGATGCAGGCTTTTGAACTGAGTGCTGATAACAAGCCGGATGGTCCCTCTCCTCTTTAGTCCAGAGGATGCGGCATCCATGGTTTCCAAAAAGAATTTCAAATTTTGATTTGTCTGACCACAGAACAGTTTTCCACTATGCTTCAGTCCATTTTAATTGAGCTTTGGCCCAGAGAAGACGGTGGCGTTTCTGTAATCATGTTCACATATGGCTTCTTCTTTGCATGATAGAGATTTAACCTGCATTTGTGGATGGCACGGAGAACTGTGTTCAGACAGTGAGTTCTGGAGGTGTTTCTGAGCCCATGCAGTGATTTCCATTACAGAATCATGCCTGTTTTTAATAGAGTGCCGCCTGAGGGCCTGAAGATCATGGGCATGCAATATTGATTTTCACCCTTGTCCCTTGGGCACCCTTGTCCCTTGAGATTTCTCTGAAACTTTTGATCATATTGAAGGCTGCCCACCTTCTCTCCTGAGCATCATCAAGTCCTTCCATGACAATATGAAAGGCACCATCTCCTTTGATGGATCCTCCTCTCATCCTTTTAACATTCGAAGCGGTGTTAAACAAGGATGCGTACTGGCTCCTACCCTCTTCAGAATCTACTTTGCTGTCCTCCTGAATCATGCATTTGGACAGAGTACGGAAGGGATATACCTCCGCACAAGATCAGATGGAAAGCTGTTCAACCTCGCTAGACTGAGGGCCAAGACAAAGACAAGGGAAGTCACACTGAGAGATTTCCTTTGCGCTGATGGTGCAGCAGTAACAACTCATGATGAAGCCAGCCTTCAATGACTTCTAGACTGCTTCTCTGAAACCTGCAAGGCCTTCGGCCTGACCATAAGCCTGAAGAAGACTAATGTGTTGGGCCAGGATGTGGAAAGCGCACCGCACATCAGCATTGACAACTACGAGCTGGAAGTAGTCCACGACTTTACCTACTTAGGCTCTTCCATCTCCGACAACTTGTCCCTGGATGTGGAGCTAAACAAGAGAATTGGAAAGGCAGCCACAACCTTTCCGCACCTTCAAAAGAGAGTGTGGACAAACCCCAAACTGACTGAACAGACCAAGTCTTGGGTCTACCAGGCATGTGTCTTGAGCACCCTCCTCTATGCAAATGAATCATGGACATTATGTGCACACCAAATGAAGAGGCTCTATGCCTTCCACATGCGCAGCCTCAGGCGCATCCTAAACATAATGTGGAAAGACAAGGTCACAAACAGCGAGGTCCTGGGCCACATCAACATGCCTTCTATGGCTACCCTGCTAACTCAGAGATGACTACGTTGGCTCAGCCACATACGTCGCATGGAAGAAGGCAGAATCCCCAAAGACCTCCTGTATGGCGAGCTGTCATCAGGAAAAAGACCAGCTGGTCGCCCTCAGCTCTGCTTCAAAGATATCTGCAAACATGACCTGAAAGCAACTGGCATAGACAGTACACATGGGAAAATGCTGCAGATGAAAGAGACACACATGGGAAAATGCTGCAGATGAAAATGCTGCAGATGAAAGAGACACTTGGAAACAGCTGGTGCGCAAAGGACTCGACCAATTCGAAGAGCAGCAACTACAGCATGCTAAGTCTAAATGTGCTACTAGGAAGGCTAGGCTCCACACAGACCGGCCCTCATCACCTTCATCTGTAACAAGTGCCGCAGAGACTGTCACTCACGTGTTGGACTGTACAGTCACAGCAGACACTGTTCTGCTCCAAACCTGGACGGAGAGCGCTCTACTCCATGATCCTTCGGGACCGATGGATGCCTACTAGGTGATGAGATATTCAAACAATTTTACATTGAGGAACATTATTATGAATTGTTCCACAATTTGTAGACAGTTTTTTGCAAAGTGGTGAACCTCTGCCCATCTTTACTTCTGAGAGACTGTGCCTCTCTAAGATACTCTTTTTATACCCAGTCATGTTACTGACCTGTTGCCAATTAACCTAATTAGTTGCAAATGTTCCTCCAGCTGTTTATTTTTAGTAACACTTACTTTTCCAGCCTTTTGTTGCCCCGTCCCAACTTTTTTGAGACGAGTTGCGGCCATCAAATTCAAAATTACCTTTTTTTTCTTAAAATGGTACATTTACTCAGTTTAAACATTTGATGTTTTCTATGTTCTATTGTGAATAAAATGGATTTATTAGATTATCAAATTGCATTCTGTTCTTATTTACATTTTACACAGTGTCCCAACTTTTTTGGAATTGGGGTTGTATAGAGTATATGTCCTGGCAAAACTACTGTATCTACTAGCAAGCTGTGTTTGTCCAAATGAAACATGACTGCCTCCTACTGGACTTGTCTTTCCTGCGCCTGCAGTTATGCGCGTGATACTGCATGATATGAAATCGCAGGATCCCTTTTCCTTTGATGTCCATTTTCAATGGCCACATGCTGCCAAACACCTCCTGCAAGTTCCTAGCTTGCTGGCAGGGCCCGTACACAGTCCCTGAGAAAGTGGGCCCAGTGAACTACCGCCTGTGACAACCCGGTAAGCATGCAGACTCCCAAGTATATCATATTAATCTATTTTAAAAATGGGTTGAGCCAGCGCCAGTGGTGTCTGCATTTGCGACTCTTCCCACAGATCCCAGCAAGCATACATTGGTCCAATGGGGATAGGATCTCACCCCCACACAAAACCTAGAGCTGACGGAGCTGGTGGACCACTTCGCCAACATATTTTCATCCACTCTGGGCTGACTCACATGGTCCACCACGAGATAAAACCCCACCAGGTATTGTTGTAAGACAGCGGCCCTACCTTGTCCCAGAAGCTCGCCATCAGGCAATTGAGAAGGAGGTCAGCCGAATTATCCAAGATGGGATCATTGAGGAGTCTGCCAGCCCCTGGTCCAGCCCCATCATCATAGTGCTGAAGCCCGATGGGAGTATCAGGGTTTGTAACAACTTCTGGAAACTGAACCAGGTCATGCCCTTTGACAGTTACCCCCTTCCCTGGGTGCACGACCTAGTGGAGTGACTGGGGAGAGTCCACTTCATATCCACAATTGATCTCACCAAGTGCTACTGGCAAGTGGGCCTGGCTCCAGAAGCCGTCCTGAGACCTCATTCACTCCACCACCTGGTTGGACCACCATGGGAACACAAACAACCATTCCCGAAGGTACACCCTATGGGCCCAGCTTCCACTAGCAGTAGGCTCGGAGCAGTGGGGGAGTACTGTGATGGCAGGCCTGCAGTCCACGTGCACCAAAGCCAACATGCTCCTCAGACAACTGCCGCACGGGTGCTGAAAGCACCCCATCTGTTGTGGAAAGCATGGAAGCACATGGCTGCAAGGTGGGGCAGCAGAACACACATGGCTGCAGTGAAAGATTACAGCCGCAGCTCTCCACTCTCCTGCAGAAGCCAGGAGGGTGCAAGCAGCACAGGAAGGTGAGCACATTCTTTTGTCCTGAAACTGCTGATGCATGCCTCCCTCTCTTCTTTAGAAGCAGATGACACTCCCTGGCAGTGCTGCGCCCCGAGCCCATGGCCATGTTCGGCTGCAAGCCTCCTGGGTCCAGCCTCGACATGACTCCTTCCTGGTTGCCGTGCCCCACACTGGGATGACTATGATGTTCCCCATCTTCACCCTTATTCCTCACTCCCTCGCCATCCCCTTCCCCACTTTAATTAAAAAAATGAAAAGAGCACTTTTTTCTCCAACTTTTGCCCCCTGCGTGTCTGTGTTCAGCCCAATGCAGCCTTGAGTAGCTACACCTTGAATTACGGTGATTGTGATTTTCTCAATGCAGATCTCAGACATACAAAATACAAGTCCCATGTCCTGATAGGTACTCCTGTCAATTTTCCCAGGAATTTAATTCAATAAAATTGTTCTTTCAACAATTAAAAAAAAATGTACACACTAGCAAACAAGGATGCTCTTTTGGCTCCAGTGTTGAATTAATCCATCATAACAGTAATCTGCAAAAAGCTATAGGCCAATCTCACTTTTGACCTGTGACCAAAAGATACTGGCTCTAGCTATTAGACTTCACTCTCTAACTGATAAACCTACACATCCTGATCAGACAGGTTCATACCAAACAGGCATGGTTTCTTTAATCTCCTTTTCAACATCATTTATTCTTAGTCCGACTGTGTGGATGAAATTGTCCTTTGTCTTGGCACAGAGAAGACTTTTCACCAACTTGAATGGCCTTGTCTTCTTGCTGCCTTGAGAAGATATGAGATTGGTGAGCAGTTTGAAGCCTTTTATATGGCCAAATGTTTGTGGATACCTGACTGTCACACCCATGTGATTTTTGAACATCCTATTCCAGATTTAGTCCCCCAATATCCTCCAGTTTTCTGGGAAGGCTTTCCAATAGATTTTGGACTGCGGCTGTGGGGATTTGTCCATTCAACAACAAAAGCATTAGAGAGGTTGGAAACTGATGTATCGAGAAGTCATGGGGTACAGTCGGTATTTAGTGGGGTTGAGTTCAGGGCTTAGTGCAGGCTATTCGAATTCTTCCGTTACAACCTTGGCAAAACATGTCTTCATAGACCTTGCACAGGGACATTGTCATTCTGGCACATGTTTGAGCTAGGCCCCTTAGTTCCAGTGTAGGGACATTTTAATGCTACAGCATACAAAGACATCTTATACAATTGTGTGCTTCCAACTTTGTGGCAACAGTTTTGGACAGGCCAAATGGTTAGATGTCCACAAACGGTTGGTCACATAGTGTACTATAAGGCTTATGTTAGGAAATAATAACAAATTATTGTATGTTAATTTTATTAGGAAATAAATCCATTTTATTTCATTAATTTATTTTAAATTAAATAAATCTATTAAATAAATGACCTTATGACTGTCATAGTAGAACTACACTACCCATCAGCCCCTGCACATCACAAGATCTTGGCACATGTTTTTTCACTCGCACATTTTTCCTGTTTCACCATGATTAGCACCACTACTTAAGTTTCAGTTTTTCAGCATCTCAGTGTCAAGATTTTATTGTTGTCATGTTTACCATGTTATTGCTTATAGTCTGTATGTTTCTTGTCTTGTATCCATACTTCATGTTGATGGTTCTTGTTTTCATGGTTTTGATTGTTTTGTTTGTACTTTCCACAATAAATGACCTGCACTTGCATCCACCTCCACCTCCAATTTGTGACAATGACCTAATAATGTCAATTCAACTTTCAAAAATAGAGAAAAATGCCCCAATCATGCAAGTTTATTTTATTTTATTTTTTTATTTAAAAAAAATATATATAAATAATAACCTATATAATTTATAATTTAACCCATAATTTTGGTAGATAAAAATGTGTATATCTGGAAATATTAATTTTTATGATAGAAATTATATGCAGTACTGTGAAAACATATTTGCCCCATCCTAATTTCTTCTGTTTTTGTGTATATTTCACTAAATTGTTTCAGAAATTAAAACAAAATCTAAGATAAAACAAAGACAACCTGAGTAAACACCAAATACAATTTTTAAATGGCTATTTGTTGAAGCAAAAAGGTTATCCAATACCAACTGGGCCTGTGTGAAAATGTATTTGCCAGTAGTGACTAATTCCCCAAATCTATGAAACTGCATTCATAGTGGGGTTCAGCTGGACTAGATGGCCTGATTACTGCAAACTGTTGAATCGAATCACCATTTAAATAGAACTTTTTCAACAGCACGATGTTGGTTAAAAGGTCTTACCCAGTAACACATTATGCCAAAATTTAAAGAAATTCCAGAAACTATGAGAAAGAAGGTGATTGAAATACATCGGTCTGGGGAGGGTTACAAAGCTATTTCAAAGGCTCTGGGAACCACAGAGCCATTATCACCAAATGGAAAAACTCAGCACAGTAGTGAACCTTCCCAGAAGTCGCTGACCTTCCAAAATTCCTCTGAGAGCATAGCAATGACTCATCCAGGAAGTCACAAAAGAGGCAAGGACAATGTCAAAGGAACGAGTGGTGAGGCGAAAACCACTGCTAACCCAGAAGAACATTAAGGTTCTGTAGATTGATGAGACAAAAGTGGAACTGTTTGGAAGACAGGGGCCCTGTTACATCTGGTGTAAACCAAAAACAGAATAAATCGGTAACAGGAACTAATTTCCTTGTAGAAAAACCTACTGCACGACTTGTTTTCAACCTCTCTCAAGTTCTCTCACACCACCCCGTTGCTGCGCTCCCTTCACTGGCTTCCAGTAGCTGCACGCATCAGATTCAAAACATTGATGCTTGCCTATAAAGCCAAAAGTGGAACAGCGCCCTCTTATCTTAGAGCTCTCATCACCCCACGCACCGCACCACGCTCCCTCAGGTCAACAAGCACTGCTCGACTGGTCCCACCCTCTCTCAGGATGCAAGGATCTGCCTCACGACTTTTCTCTGTTCTGGCACCAAGGTGGTGGATTGAACTTCCCATCAATGTCAGAACAGCTGAGTCGCTGGCTATCTTCAAGAAATGCCTAAAGACATACCTCTTTTCTAAATACTTACCCCTTGATAATTAGTATTTTCTTCTTCAAAAAAAACAACAACAAAAAAAAACAAAACAAAACAAAAAAAACCCTCCTAACAGCTGCTCTCTTTTCAACAGGTTTGTGTTCAGTGCACTTCGTTGTAGTCGTACGAACCAGAAATGAAATATTCATTGATGGAGAATTTAAAGCACTCTTGTACGTCACTCTGGATAAGGGCGTCTGCTAAATGCTATAAATGTAAATGTAAATGTCTACTGATTTTACAAAACTCCTACACTTGAGACTCTTTTTTATAAATGTTAAATAAATGTCTCCTAACAGAAACCTAATTTGAGAATTAGCACTGACAAACATAAGGCTAGATACATAGATGTACTTTATAAATCGATAGAACAAAAAATAATCAAACAGAGTCACCCAAGTTCAGGATCGAATCCAGGAGCTCGGAGCTGTAAGACGGTAAAGCTACCTATGCACCAGCTATTTTCTCTTAAGCCTGTCCCTGATTAAAGTAAAATGGATATAAAGTAAAATGTGATGTACATCATGTATACCTAATAATATTTCAACATCATGAGAAAATAATTCGTGATCTCAAGAAAACAACATATCTTCAGAGACACTGCAATATGAGAAAAACACTACTATTGAATTTACATTTCCAAATATTTTGAAACCAAACAATTATTAACATAGTGATTATAGCATATTTAACAATCATAAAACCATTTTTTCAGTTTAAAAATAGACCTGGACCTTTAATTAATGCCAATAATATAAAATGACTTATTTCACAAAGTTTTCTCCCTGACCAAGTGAACTAGCATCAAGATGTTTTTTGATAGAGACTACAAACCACTTCTGTAAGTCACTCTGGATAAATTCCAATCACAATCAAAAACATGGTCAGAATACAGGGCAGGGTCAAAATACCAGAAATCAGAGATATCAACAAAACCAAGGGGCAAGGCAAGGCAAGGTCATACACAGAATATCTATCCAAATTCAACACAGCACAGAACACAGGGTGTTGACAGGCAAACTATATGCTTTGCAATCACTGGAAGGTCCATGTGCTTTGGAAACAAACAGGAAATCAGTGAGTAAGAGAAGAAGTGATTCAAAATGTGTGGGAGGGCATCCACTGGAGGGAAAATATCCAGGCTGGATGTTACAATAATCCATACCTGTATATAATAGAGCAATAATCTGTGCAAGTTATATGATTTGAAGTAGATCAGTCAAGGTTTACATTATGTAGTCGTCTTATGCATGAATTTACTTACACAGGAGGAATAGTAGGCCATAACCTTGCATCACCCTGCAGTTCTTGCTTAGTTTCCCACTGAAGCTAAGCAGGGTTGAGCCTGGCCAGTACCTGGATGTGAGATCTCCTGGGGAAAACTAAGGTTGCTGCTGGAAGTGGTATTAGGGAGGCCAACAGGTGGTGCTCTCCCTGTAGTCTGTGTGGGTCCTAATGCCCCAGTATAGTGAGGGGGACACTATACTATAAAAAGAGCACTGTCTTTCGGATGAGATGTTAAAACCGAGGTACTGTCTCTCGGTGGTCCCAGTTCTTTACACTTCTTCTAAAGAATAGGGGTATAACCCCAGTGTCCTGGCAAAATTTCCCCATTGGCCCTTATCTATCATGGCCCCCTAATAATCTCCATTCCCTGAATTGGCTACATCATTCTCCTCTCCACCAATAGCTGGTGTGTGGTGGGCGTTCTGGCGCACTATGGCTGCCGTCACATCATCCAGGTGGATGCTACACACTGGTGGTTTGAGGAAATTTCCCCCCATGTGTAAAGTGCTTTGAGTGTCTAGAAAAGTGCTATATAAATGTAACAAATTATTATTATTATTATTATTATTATTATTATTATTATTATTATTATTATTACTATTATTATTATAATAATAAAATAATGGGATTTTGATGAATTCCAAATTTCTTGTGTATATGCTCCTATGAATGATTTACAAATGAATCTTCTCACATCCAGCTTGATAAATGAATCCACTTTGCACACATCATATAAAACTGTCTGAATAGTTTATAAGTCAGTAGTTACCTCTGAGGTCTGAATACCAATGTGTGCAATTAACTCCTCACTACACATGTGTAACTCAACTCTGAATACAGACCAAAGTGTGTTTAATTTATATATGTCCTGCAGATTTTAACTGGGTATTTGTATTTGTCCACAGGACTTGATGAACTTTGTTTTTACTGCAGTTTACCCCAAGATGCAGATCCTGGAGTGCATGTACATCAAACAGACTATTGACCTTTTACAGGTAAGTGTAATAAGTCTTAGCTTGTTGTTTTGTGGTGTACTGCATATATAAAGATATGCAGTAACTGAGATCTGACAGAGCAGGTACAATATCTATTCTACACTGTGCATGGAACTCATACCAGTGTCCCAGAAGGGAGTGAGAGTTTAAATACACCATGGATCAAAGAAACAGGATACAGGGAAATGACAAGATTGGGTGAGACAGGACAGTGAGGAGAAGCACCTTCTGCCAATGTATGAAAACAAATGGGACAGTTTCCTCATGTAGACCAGGAAAACCAAGAATAGCAAAGACAACTATGGACTACAAGAGACACTGATATACTTAATATTACTTCAATGATCTGAGGGACATACAGTATATACAGAATCAAAGGCATGGGAGCCTTTGATAGATACAGGGAGAGACATTGACAGCTCTTTAGGCTTACTTGTGGTGAAGTCTGGTTGACTAAATATTAGAGACAAGCCTGTACTGGTGATGTTGAGAATGAAGGATGCAAAACATATTTACTATGCATATCTAGCATTAAGCCTTATATTTAGCAGTAGGCCCTAAACAGTTAGCATTCAAACGTATACCTGGCCTTGATCATAAGCACTCATTAAGCATAAGTTATGACATTAAGACATGAATAAACACCAAGAGGCAAGTGTGGGGTAACAGACAAAATTTATTCTGGAAAAAAGAGTGCCCGTGCTGCATTAGGGACAGAAGACAGTGGAATGACAGAGAGTGGAGCTGCTGGAGAAGTTGGCCAATAATCCGTCAGTGACTCAGGCGAGGAAAGGGTTGAATCATCCACGTCCAGGAAAGCAGTGGAGGACAGGGGAGTTCAGACTCCCATGGACACCTATCAGCATGAGGGCAACAGTCAGTCTGAGTGGACCGTGTTGAGGTCATCACCAGTGGAGCCAGGAACATAGGGGTTTGAGTAGACCGGGTATTAGTGAAGGCAGTGGGTGTCTGAGTAGACACGGAATGGGTTAAAACCTCTTGGACACACGGACAGGAAAGAGGGGATGAATAGGAAGTGGAGAGTTGCAGAGCTGTTCAAGGAACTCAGAAATGCCAGTAGCCAAATGTGTCAGCTGATAGCGCCGGTAGAGAGTGAGCTCAGCGAGTTCACGGGAGTGTGTGAGAGAACCAGGTGGCCGAGCTAGGAATGGGGACACACAGGGAAAATATGTATAAGTCAGAAAAGAGGTCTGTGAAACACCCACGCTTGCCAGTAATAAGTAGGGAAAATACATCTGGAATAGCTTAACAGCTGCCAGGAATAACCGAGCAGCCTGCCAATATTGGAGACAGTGTAACAGTCATGCTTAGAAAAACATATTACTCAGGCAGCTTGCTGAGCAAAAAGTATATTATTCAGACACGCAGATTACTGAACATATCAAATGCATTACTTAGACTAAAATGTAGTGCTAAGAAAAATAGTAAAAGCATTACTTAGACTAGATGAAATAAAATGAGAAGAGTAAAATAAAACTTACACATTTTAGGCATCTTGTAAAGAATAGCGGCAAGACTTCTTGTAAAGAATACCGGCAAGACTTCTGTCAGCAAGTAAATCCATGAACAAATGTGAAGTAAACTAGGAAGTGCAGTTTAAATATAACAGTGGGATACAGATTTTTTTTAATAACTGATGATGCCAAAGGTCGAAAATAAGGGAAAATCCACAAGGCAGGAAAACCCAAAGAAGGGCATAAGGGAAATAGGTGGAGGCCATTAACTGGAAAATAAGGGGAAATTCAGAAAACAGGATATGAGTCATTAACTGACACATGAAGAGGAGTTTCCCAGAAAAGTGGGAACTAAGGGGAATTTGGGGAAAGATGCAAATTACAATAGGAGGGGCAAAAGAGACCAAAGTAAGAAATAATGGGAAATTGCAGAAGCCTATGCAAATTAAAAGAGAAGGTGCTTTACAGCGCCCAGAATAAATAGAGGGGATTTTCTGGGGATTTTTAGCACTTGCTTGCAACCACACTGAGAGGTGTCTTCTATTGTGAGTGTTCTCCTTGAGCTCAATGGATTTTTGTGTTTTTGGATGGCAATAAACAGCATTTGCTCTTTCTCATCCAGGCCTGGAGAGTCTTGATTTACTTTTGATAATTTTAACAAAGTAAGATGAAGATAGTGCAGCAAGAAAAGACTTCAACACGACCCTGGATGTCGAAGCTCAGAGGGGGGCTCTGAGATTTTCCAACACTGGCTAGCTTTTAAATGTCCTTGAGGGAACTATGAGTGGCTGTAGTGGATGCTGCCAAGAAGCCGTTTCAGAATTCCAAGCCCCAGCACTGCCAAGCTGCCACTGTTGGGCCCTTGAGTAAGGCCCTTAACCATCTCTGCTCTACGGGCACTGTATCATGGCTGAAAATTTTGTGAAACTTAATCATTGATATTCATTCATATTAATGGCATTAATTAAATAAATATTAAATGTGAAAAATTATTGATAAAAAGCTAGGATCTAAAAAAATCCTAGTGTCATGTCGGCATTGAACGCCAATTCACAGAACACCTTATGGCCTACAAACATGGCCACCCCGGACTAAAATAACGGGCCTATGCAATAACTGTCACGTTCCCATTCCTTCTGTATAAAGAGTCTGGTTTATATCTAGTATAATTATAGTAAACTGTAACACACAGAGAACCCTGTACCTTTTGGACCTATCCAGAAAGGCTTTAGTTGTCATGTCTAACAAAGGATATAACTTGATCGTTAAAGAAAAAGTATACACGATCAGAATGTTTAGGTAAATCTATTGCATAAGAGGAAGATGCATTTAGTAAATAAAAACTGTGACACTAAGTACTGTCCTGTCAGTGAATGGTCTGTTGCTAGAATTCCACCTCTATGACTCATAGAAAAACAGACCTAAATAGACTAAACAATCAGGTTGTCCAACAATTGTGGCAGTTTAATGGGCAAGCTGTAAGGCTACATTATTCATTTCTGTGAGGTAAATAAAGAATAATAATCCATAAAATATGGACAAAGCAGTAATCACAGAATCCTGAATTAGTCATTAGAGAAACATTTCCCAGTGTAAGTGTTGATAAAAGTATAGGCCTTGGGCTCATGTCTTCAATACAGCCTCTGGTGTTGTGTTGAGAGAACATGAGACTGGGCTGTGAATGTCAATCAATCAATCATCAATCTTTATGCTCTGCTGGTCCACTGAAGATTTCACCCCTCCTCTCTGCGGTCCTGAGGATGTCGATCTGTTTCCATGCTTTGCTTAGAATGTTGCTCTGCCTCCCTTCTCTGCTGAGAGCATCACTCCTCTCCCTAGCATTTTTGGGTACATTGCTCCCCTCTCTGGCTCTACAGTGGAGATCGTTCCCCACTTTGGCTCTAGCATGCTTGTTGTTCCCCCTTGTGTCTCCACCATGGATGTCAGTCTCCCCTCTGGCTCTGCCATGGACCCAATTAGGAGCCACACTTTGTCATGTCCACCACAGACAATTCACCACCAAGCCACCAGTGGGCACCCTCCCACATATTTTGAACATATGTTATCCAATACATGTTCTGTGTTTGTGCACAATTGTTTTGTGTTCAGGCTTCAAGGCCAAAAGATATGTCCAGTGCAAAAAAAAAAAAAGCTTGATGCTGCTGGTGGCAGCATCAAGCTATGGGACTGCTTATCTTCAGGTTGGACTGAGGCTCTATTCCGTATAGTGGAAATCATTGATCTCTATAAAATCATCTATTTTGGCACAAAACTCACAGACATCTTCAGACAGCTGAAGATGGTGCATATTATATGGCACCACTTAGGAAGGCTGCCTACTTTAGTGCTCACAACCCACATTGCAATTTTTGTGTACTTTACCTTGTTTTTTAAAACTTGTTTTTTTCACTATTCTTGAGCTATAGTGGGGGAAAAAAGTATTTGATCCCCTGCTCATTTTGTATGTTTGCCCACTGACAAAGAAATGATCAGTCTATAAATTTAATGGTAGGTGTATTTTAACAGTGAAGAGACAGAATAACAACAAAAAAATCCAGAAAAACGCATTTCAAGAAAGTTATAAATTGATTTGCATTTTAATGAGTGAAATAAATATCAATCAGCAAGATTTCTGGCTCCCAGGTGTCTTTTACACAGGTAATGAGCTGACATTAGGAGCACTCTCTTAAAGGGAGTGCTCCTAATCTCAGCTCATTACCTAAAAGACACCTGTCCACAGAAGCAATCAATCAATCAGATTCCAATCTCTCCACCATGGCCAAGACCAAAGATCTGTCCAAGGATGTCAGGGACAAGATTGTAGACCTACACAAGGCTGGAATGGGCTACAAGACCATCGCCAAGCAGCTTGGTGAGAAGTTGACAACAGTTGGTGTGAATATTTGCAAATGGAAGAAACACAAAATAACTGTCAGTCTCCTTCGGTCTGGGGCTCCATGCAAGATCTCACCTCGTGGAGTTTCAATGATCATGAGAACGGTGAGGAATCAGCCCAGAACTACACGGCAGGATATTGTTAATGATCTCAAGGCAGCTGGGACCATAGTCACCAAGAAAACAATTGGTAATACACTACGCTGTGAAGGACTGAAATCCTGCAGTGCCCACAAGGTCCCCCTGCTCAAGAAAGCACAAGTACAGGCCCATCTGAAGTTTGCCTGAATGATTCAGAGGAGAACTGGGTGAAAGTGTTGTGGTCAGATAAGACCAAAATTGAGCTCTTTGGCATCAACTCAACTCGCCGTGTTTGGAGGAGGAGGAATGCTGCCTATGACCCCAAGAACACCATCCCCACCATCAAATATGGAGGTGGGAACATTATGCTTTGGGGGTGTTTTTCTGCTAAGGGGACAGGACAACTGCACTGCATCAAAGGGACGCTGGACGGGGCCATGTACCGTCAAATCTTAGGTGAGAACCTCCTTCCCTCAGCCAGGGCATTGAAAATGGGTCGTGGATGGGTATTCCAGCATGACAATGACCCAAAACACACAGCCAAGGCAACAAAGGAGTGGCTCAAGAAGAAGCAGATTAAGGTCCTGGAGTGGCCTAGCCAGTCTCCAGACCTTAATCCCATAGAAAATCTGTGGAGGGAGCTGAAGGTTCGAGTTGCCAAATGTCAGCCTCGAGACCTTAATGACTTGGAGAGGATCTGCAAAGAGGAGTGGGACAAAATCCCCCCTGAGATGTGTGCAAAACTGGTGGCCAACTATAAGAAATGTCTGACCTCTGTGATTGCCAACAATGGTTTTGCCATCAAGTACTAAGTCAAAGGGATCAAATACTTATTTCACTCATTAAAATGCAAATCAATTTATAACTTTTTTGAAATGCGTGTTTCTGGATTTTTTTTGTTGTTATTCTGTCCCTCACTGTTAAAATACACCTACCATTAAAATTATAGACTAATCATTTCTTTGTCAGTGGGCAAACATACAAAAATCAGCAGGGAATCAAATACTTTTCCCCCCCACTGTAAATATTTGCTTGCAATATGTGACATTTCTGACTCTTTTCTTACAGGGTCTGTTTGTAGAAGAGAAGAACTTGACGGTGACTCATATTAGCCGTCTGTTTGTGTTTGCTGTGATGTGGTCTGTGGGTGGATTGCTGGAACTGGAGGATCGATTTAAGATGGAGGTGTTTCTCAGAAATCATCCAGTCTTGCTGGACCTGCCTAGCACACAGGGTGATCAAACTATTTTTGAGTATGTGGTCAGCGAAACTGGCGATTGGGAACTATGGTCAAAGAAGGTAATTTGATCCTGAGTCTGAATTTGGTAAATGTATATATTGTACCTTTTATAAAATGAATATCAGATATACTGCTGTTTAAAGGTAACTTTTAATAGGCAGCTATCGTGTATCTTGAATTAAATGGCAGTAATATGTTTTATCTAAACCTTAATGAGCTGGTGGGATAAGCTCCAGCAACACACTACAGTAATCTAATCTAAAGTTAATGAAAGCATACATTAGTTTCTCAGCAACATGTAAGGTAAACTTATGTCTGGCTATGTTTTTTATTGCTAAATTTATGTTGCTAGTTATGTTGCTTACTATATATGGAAGTCAAATAGTAAATGACCAGTTGTGATTGAACCAAGGCTGTAGGAACTGTAGCTTTTGGTTTCCTAGAAAAGCCATAATTTTCCAGGGCAAATTCAAAAACGTTATTGCGAGCATGATCTTGACCTTACTGTATATCAGAAAGGTTTTTTTTCTTATAATGTGTTACAACCTTTTCACAGTTTTGATCACATATACAGTATCTCACAAAAGTGAGTACACCCCTCACATTTTTGTAAATATTTTATTATATATTTTAATGGGACAACACTGATGAAATGACACTTTGCTACAATGTAAAGTAGTGAGTGTACAGCTTGTATAACAGCATAAATTTGCTGTTCCCTCAAAATAACTCAACACACAGCCATTAATGTCTAAACCGCTGGCAAGAAAAGTGAGTACATCCCTAAGTGAAAATGTCCAAATTGGGCCAAAAGTGTCAATATTTTGTGTGGCCACCATGATTTTCCAGCACTGCCTTAACCCTGTTGGGCGTGGAGTTCACCAGAGATTTACAGGTTGCCACTGGAGTCCTCTTCCACTCCTCCATGACATCACAGAGCTGGTGGATGTTAGAGCCCTTGTGCTCCTCCACCTTCCATTTGAGGATGCCCAATAGATGCTCAATAGGGTTTAGGTCTGGAGACATGCTTGGCCAGTCTATCACCTATACCCTCAGCTTCTTTAGCAAGGCAGTGGTCGTCTTGGAGGTGTGTTTGGGGTCGTTATCATGTTGGAATACTACCCTGCGGCCCAGTTTCCGAAGTGAGGGGATCATGCTCTGCTTCAGTATGTCACAGTACATGTTGGCATTCATGGTTCCCTCAATGAACTGTAGCTCCCCAGTGCCGGCAGCACTCATGCAGCCCCAGACCATGACACTTCCACCACCATGCTTGACTGTAGGCAAGACACACTTGTCTTTGTACTCCTCACCTGGTTGCCGCCACACACGCTTGACACCATCTGAACCAAATAAGTTTATCTTAGTCTCATCAGACCACAGGACATGGTTCCAGTAATCCATGTCCTTAGTCTGCTTGTCTTCAGCAAACAATTTGCAGGCTTTCTTGTGCATCATCTTTAGAAGAGGCTTCCTTCTGGGATGACAGCCATGCAGACCAATTTGATGCAGTGTGCGGTGTATGGTCTGAGCACTGACAGGCTGACCCCCCATGCCTTCAACCTCTGCAGCAATGCTGGCAACACTCATATGTCTATTCTGCAAAGCCAACCTCTGGATATGTGGATATGATGCTGAGCACGAGCACTCAACTTCTTTGGTCGACTGTTCTGAGTGGAACCTGTCCTGTTAAACCGCTGTATGGTCTTGGCCACCGTGCTGCAGCTCAGTTTCAAGGTGTTGGCAATCTTCTTATAGCCTAGGCCATCTGTATGTAGAGCAGCAATTCTTTTTTTCAGATCCTCAGAGAGTTCTTTGCCATGAGGTGCCATGTTGAACTTCCACTGACCAGTATGAGAGAGTGTGAGAGCGATAACACCAAACTTAACACACCTGCTCCCCATTCACACCTGAGACCTTGTAACACTAGCAAGTCACATGACACCGGGGAGGGAAAATGGCTAATTGGGCCCAGTTTGGACATTTTCACTTAGGGGTGTACTCACTTTTGTTGCCAGCGGTTTAGACATTAATCGCTGTGTGTTGAGTTATTTTGAGGGGACAGCAAATTTACACTGTTATACAAGCTGTACACTCACTACTTTACATTGTAGCACAGTGTCATTTCGTCAGTGTTGTCCCATGAAAAGATATAATAAAATATTTACAAAAATGTGAGGGGTGTACTCACTTTTGTGAGATATTGTATGTGAGAATCATTAGGCATTAACTGCTAGTTCAACACACCTCCTCTATGTCCACAGCTGATGCTTGACCACGCCCCTGCTGCTACATACCCCCACCATCCAATTCATCCCAGGGTTAGGGTTACGATCAATAGTAGCGTCAGCTGTATACAACCAGATTGGCCCTTGCTGTTCAGAGGGCTGCCTTGTCATCAGCCCTGAAGACAGTGTCTTGGGTTTTTAGCAGCGAGCGCACTTCTGCAGTCATCCATGGTTTCTGGTTTGCGTGTGTGATGATGATTTTGAAGGAAGTCACATCATCTATGTTCTTACTGATGCAGCCAGTCACTGATGCCGTGTATTCCTCCAAGTCTGTGATGTTGTGGTATGTAGCAGCCTCTCTGAACATATTCCAGTCTGTGCGCTTAAAACAGTCCTGATGTGCTGAGATGGCTCCCTCAGACCAGGTTCTCACCAGTTTCAGAACCAGTTTGGCACGTTTCAGGATTGGTCAGTATGCTGGGATTAGCATAACAGAGAGGGCGGGGTGAGAGTTCACTTAGCGCTTCCTTTGTGTTAGTGCTAGGCGGAATGTACACCGCAACAATGAGCATGGTCTAGTACTCTAGCTGCACATGTGGTGGCACCCATTCGTTCCTGGCTTGTTCTTGTGTAATTGCCTCTAAACACTGCTGTTGTTCACAGTGCAGGTTGAGGAAAAATTTCCATGATGGAGTCTGGTACCTCCTCCTAGGCTTTGGCACCACTGTAGAACCCAGTGTGTTTTGGTAAACAGGCGACTTTTTACAAATTACAGTTTACAATTCCTTTATTTTTTCCCCCTTATTTTTCCTTCATATGCTTTTCAGCACTTTCTCACATGCAAACACAAACATAGCACAAAGACCACACACAAGCACAAACACACAAAGTTCAGCTTGGCTCAGCTCTCGCTCTCTGGTTCACAATGTTCCCTAAAAGACAAACAAAGCACAGATAAGTAAGCTCACCTCTGTGTCTGCCTCTCTGTCCGTAGCTGATGCTCGACCCCAACCCCCCATTTGGTTGCATATCCCTTGCTTGTGTAAGGAATCAGCTTTAAAAAATGAAACGAAACAGAAGCGCACACTTGGATTCAAAGCACCTTTTTAAAGGAGACGAGTTTTAAAGCGTGCCTGCATTATCTACCAGAATATGTGGCAAATCAGATGTAAAAATGAAACATTTAAATATATTCTCCACCAGTTACAATTCATGTAACGAATTAAAAGATCTTTAACACGTTTAAATGTATTCTCCAATTTATGTAGGAATTAGCTCGAATGGACGTGAAATATATCTATATATCTAATCAATGCGTGTTATAAATATACATCAGCCATGAAAGGGAATTCATGTATGTGCACATATACATATAGATAATTAACAATAATGTATCCCATTGCAATATGATATGCATAATCAATCAGGGTATCTCGAGACGATTAACTACATACCAAATTTGATGGACTTATAAAGAATATTACAGGTAAAACATGGTTACAGACATTTAAAATAATATCCTAAATTAAACTATCTACAATCATTATAGTTATGTTACATAAACACACAATATATGCAAATAGGAAAACATCACACTATTTGGACATCGAATAATTACATATAATTACATGTTACATTCAAAAGAGATTCTTCCATTGTGTGTGTGCGCGTGTGTGCACGCGTGCGCGTGTAGGTAAGCTTTGTGTGTGTGCGTGTGCGTGTGTGCGCGTGTGGGTAAGCTTTGTGTGTGTGTGTGTGTGTGTGTGTGTCTGAAGAGGGGGGTCGTGCCCCCTGTAGCATTCCGATGGCATCTGGTTGAAGAGGTTTCTGATATGGATTCACAGCTCAAAGAAACAGAGAAACTTCTTTGCTAAGTCCAGGCTGATTCAGAAATCAGTTTGATATGTTCAGACTTTACACATGCAATAACTGCATCAAGCCTGTGACTCACTGACATGACCAAATTATTGTTTTCTTCTTTTGTGATGCTTTTCCAGCATTTTACTGCAGCCTCTTTCAGTTGTTGTTTGTTTCAGGGGGTTTCTCCCTTCAGGAGGTGAAATGCATGCTTAGCTGGGTTAAAGTCTGGTGATTGACTTGACCAGTCTAAAGCCTTACACTTTTTCCCCTTAATAAAGTCCTTAGTTGAGTTGGCAGTGTATTTTGGATCATTTTCATCAATAAAGATTAGATTAGATTGATCATCAATAAAGATTAGTGAGCCTGTTCCAGAAGCAGCTATGCAAGCCCAAGCCATGACACTATTGCCACCATGTTTCACAGATGAGTTTTATGAGTTATGAGTTTTGGATCATGAGCAGATCCTTTCTTTCTTCACACTTTGGCCTTTCCATCACTTTGGTAGACCTTAATCTTGGTTCCATAACTTTTGTGGCTCATCTCTGTATTTCTTTGTGAATTCCAGTTCTTACTGGCTGATTCTTACAATTATTATTCTTACTGCTGATGAGTGGTTTGCATCTTGTGGCCTCTACATTTCTGCTCTTGAAGTCTTCTTTGAACAGTGGATTGTGATACCTTCACCCCTGCCCTGTGGAGATTGTTGGTGATGTCACTGACTGTTGTTTTGGGGTTTTTCTTCACATCTCTCACAATGTTTCTGTCATCAGCTGTTGTTGTTTTCCTTGGCCAACCCATTCAGTGTCTGTTGTCAATGCACCAGTGGGTTCTTTCTTTTTCAGGACATTTCAAATTGTTGTATTGGCTATTCCCAATGTTTGTGCAATGCTGCTGATTGTCTAAACAATCAATCTAACAGGACACATCTGGGTAACAAGTCAGTCACATGTTCCAATATTTTTGCTCACCTACAAATTGGGTGGTCTAATGTGCTATGTTTTAAGCTCATCTACATATAAATATCAGGAAATAAAAGCTGAAATTCTAAACTCTCCAATAGTTTTTGGGGGAATGTATATACACATAACACAGCCAATATACCCTCTTAGTAGGTCACTAAAGCTGAGCTGCAAATGCTTGTATCTGAGGTTGCTAAATATAGTCTTTTTGGAAGTGCTGTAAAAGGATGCACAAAATGAAAACTTGAAATAAAATACCAAAAAAGTCTGGTGTCTCCTTTATTACTATCATTTATAATAGTTTATATAGTGAATGAGTATGGGCGCAATATCAGACAAAGTGTAATTCAATTTTTATTTTTAAACTAAAATATACCTTTTTATAAAATTGTGGTTTATTTTCTGAAGGCCAGCTAAATACCCGCTAAACTTATTACCATTATGGAGATGTATGGGGACCTCACTAAAGGCTAAAAACCTGTGCCACTACACCGCCACCACCCCAGATGCAAACATTTCATCCATGCACAAAATTATGTTTTACATGTTAATACCTACACAAAATGTCCTTTATACATTAGTGCAAATAAAGAGCAAACTGTCTTTCGATAGTCACATATACAGTGGATATAAAAAGTCTACATACCCCTATTAAAATGGCAACACATGTGGTGCAACACATTGCAAGACTATATATGCAAGACTACATAAGGTGCAAGTGCACAACAGTGTGAGACATGTGCAGGACAATAAATAAACAGAACAGAACAATAAATGCACAGGACAACACAGAACATGGGATGTAATCTGTAAACTATTGGTAGGGGAGCATCAATATGTTTATTGTTCCATAAAGTGTCTGATGCAGCTTTATACAGTCTTTATTGTCCCATAGAAGGTTGTGAGAACAAACAGTAGTACAAAAACTGTAACTACACTACATTTATGGCATTTGGCAGATGCCCTTATCCAGAGCAACTTATATTTATCTCATTTATACAATTGAGCAGTTGAGGGTTAAGGGCCAGTTGCTCAAGAGCCCAGCAGTGGCAGTTTGGTGGTGCTAGGATTTGAACTCATGACCTTCCAGTCAGAAGTCCTGAATGTCTTAACCACTGAGGTAACACTAACTAATTTACTAGTAACAGCACTACTTATATCCCTAGTACTGTCAAAATTATCAGTTCTGATCAGTTTTTAGAATTTGCTATCACTGAGAATAACTTTGTATTGATTTGCAGTGACCTTTCCCACTTAGGAGAGAAGTGGACCCAAACTACGGCCATAAAAGTCCCCCACAGCATAATAGAGCCACCATTTTCCCCTCAGTTAATTTAGTATCCATTTGTTTGTTTTGTTTGAAATAATTCATTTAATAATCATTTTGCTTGTTCTCTTGAAGGGTGCCAATAATTCTGGAGTTGACTTTATATGTATTATACTATATGTATTACTTGAATACTTGTTTATTCTGTATTAACCTCACAATTTATTTGTTATAATTCTTTAATCATGATCTGCAATCTTTTTCACAAACAATTTTAATGTCATTTTCAGGTGCTAGAGTATCACTATCCGAAAGACACAGTCCCTGACTATGCTTCTATTTTGGTGCCAAATGTAGACAATACACGGACTGTCTTCCTTTTGCAAACAATCATGAAACAGGGCAAAGCAGTTCTGCTGATCGGTGAACAGGGCACTGGCAAGACTGTTATGATTAAGGTATGTCTTTGCATTGAACTGTTTAGCATTTTGTAAATACAGTATATTCCCCCTCTTCACTGTTTCTGTTCTGCTAAATGTGGTTCACACATTAATATTTTAATATCATTTGGACTAAGCTTATTAACTGCATTCAAGCTTTTTAAAAATTTTGGATACTTGGCTCCATTATGTTTATCCCTCTTACTGCATAACAAAATTTTAAGTTTCAATACAAGTGTTGAGTTTCACTAGAATCATTTTGGAGCCTCTTAAAAAAAGGTCTACTTAATTAATACACTACAATACTTTTTTCATAGTTTCATAAGTTGTGGAGACATGAGAGAAAATTATTTTTATATTTAGGATTCCTATAAACACATTTTATCTATTTTGTGGTAACTAATTACATTTAATTTGCTAATTTTTATTGCAGTAATCAGTAATCATAACTAAAATAACATATTAAATATTAATTAAATAAGTAATAATGGAAAAATAAGATAATAATATTAGTTTAGGATAAATGTGTTTGTTTGCTTTTAGATTTAAAATGCATTGCCTTTTCTGCAGGGCTATACCAGCAAGTATAACCCTGAAATGCACCTGAGTAAGAGCTTGAACTTCTCCTCAGCCACTCTCCCTAGCATGTTTCAGCAAACCATTGAGAGCTACATAGATAAGCGAATGGGCACAACATATGGACCACCTGCAGGAAAAAAGATGACAGTTTTCATTGATGATATAAACATGCCAATAATTAATGAGTGGGGAGACCAGGTAAGCTAGTCTCTGAAAATTGTTTATTTGTTTAATGCAAATAAGAATTACAGATTCTATAGACAGAGTCTATACAGTGTAACGTATGACGGTGCCCAAACTGATTTCTAAATTAACCCAAACGAAACATATAAAGTTTCACCACTCAGGTGACCTAGAATAACCCCGAGAGGCCTCCTCTGACCAGATGCACCTTTGGAATGCAAGAGACTCTTTGGAACCCACACAGGACTTACCCCTGCAATAAAAGAAACCTTTGATGACTTAACGGGTGTGAACGTTTGGGAAACTTCACGATTAGTTCATCAGCAGGGGTCCACCAAAACTCCGACCAAGGGCCTATAAATCTCTGATCTAATCTCAGTTTACGATCTGATAGATTAACATCGGAGCCCACCGGTCTAGCAAAGAAAACATCCTCCCTAAAGGTCACCCTGAGGTGACCAAGGACCGGTGGGACTTCAGAAAAACGCCAGCCTCCTCTTCTGGACAGGCACACACTCACGCACACACACAGCGAACATGTCTCTTGAATGTAACCTATAATCATATCTCTAGATAGTTATAATGTATTCGTATATGCATGTGTTGTGTGTCTAGATAACCTAGTTATAGTGATTTTAGATAGTTTGAGCGAGAAGCTAATTTTTAAGTTGTCTGTAACCATGTCTAATGATCCTACACTGTCCAAGATATCATAATTTCCTTGAAGTTTGGTACCAAAATCATTGTCTCATAATATGCCAATTAATGATGCATACTACAGGACGATAGGATGTATCATTCTATACTTTTCCATATTTTATCCTAATCAAAACTTAACACAAACCCCGCCTTGACATGCGACCCACTCTGGGACAGACCAAGAAAGTTTTCCCCCAGAACTTTCTCATCTCTCTCTGGATTCGCCAACAGCTCAGAGAGGCGTGTACTTTGGCATTGTCCATAAAAGACCGCGACACGCGTCCCTCTAGGCTCTCCTTTCTTGCCTTTTTCTTGCTTTTTTTTGCTTCTACTTTGCTTTTCGCCTTTGCTTCCTCCTTTTCACTACTCATTCTTATTCCTCTCCTTTCTCTCTACTTGGACTTCACTTTTCTCTCTCTCACTCTCTCGCGGACTTGCTTTCTTCCGCCTTCCGTTTCCGGCATTCCTCCGGACTCTCCTTTGTCTCGTTAAACCATGTGGCAATTACCATATTCTTTATTCTTTGGCAAGACCCAACTCCGTTCACCCCGACTCTACCGATGCGGAAGATTCAGCAAACTCCTCGCTAAATCTACGAACCAAGGACCCTCGTGAACGGCATAAAATTAACGCAAGTATAATTCCAATCGATCTATAGAGGTGTCCTTTAAGTCAGAGCCACCTTTGTTAAAAGGTGAATTCGAATTCATTTGCTGATTCTCGAGGTTAAACTGTTGTGTGTTCTGCCATTGTTACTTTCATCACTTTTCCTTTTGTTTCTTTCACTTACCCTGTATATATGTATTATTTGTTTGTACCTAGTTGTGTATATCAGTAGTTTTTATGTAGTTATTAAAATCCATGGTTACCCCGCTGGATCGTCTGTTTTTACTCATGACAAGGTTCACTTTTAACGTTACTCTTCGCTACGCGCTGTATTTCTGTTAACTTAGAATAAACTATGCTTCGTGGCCAGAAGAATAATTTATTCTTTTAGAGTAATACGAAGATTGCCCTGGTAAGTTTGGTGTACAAACAGATCAAGCTGCTTCGCATTTAATTCTAAAGCTAGGTTACAGTAATTAATATAACATTCCCTTTCATGGTCGATTTATATCCATACTTAATCAGAACACGCTTCTATTAGAGCTATAGATGTATTTCACCCATTTGAGCTAGATTCGCTACAACAGTCTTTAGATATATCTGATCCCACACCAACTCTACCATAGCCACGGAAAGAAGGGGTACTGAGGGTCCTGCAACACCCCCGTTGATGTTGCAGTACCATGTTCAAATAGCTGTCAGAGAGAATATTGCTTAGAAAAAAAATAGCTAATTAAACAATATTACAGAAATGTAAAGCCATTAATGACAGCAACAGTTTGCTAATACAACCCCTATTCCAAAAAAGTTGGGACGCTGTGTAAAATGTAAATAAAAACAGAATGCAATGATTTGCAAATCTCATAAACCCATATGTTATTCACAATCAAACATAAAAAACATAAATGTTTAAACTGAGTAAATGTACCATTTTAAGAAAAAAAGAAGGTAATTTTGAATTTGATGGCCATAACACATCTCAAAAAAGTTGGGATGAGGGCAACAAAAGGCTGGAAAAGTCAGTGTTAATAAAAAGAAACAGCTGGAGGTTAATTGGCAACACGTCAGTAACACGATTGGGTATAAAAAGAGTATCTTAGAGAGGCAGAGTCTTTCAGAAGTAAAGATGGGCAGAGGTTCACCAATCTGTGAAAAACAATTTGTGGAACAATTTCAGAATAATGACTTTGAATATCTCATCATCTATAGTACATAATATCATCAAAAGATTCCAAGAATCTGGAGAAAGCTCTGTGGACAAGGGACAAGGGCGAAAATCAATATTGTATGCCCGTGAACTTCGGGCCCTCAGGCGGCACAGCATTAAAAACAGGCATGATTCTGTAATGGAAATTACTGCATGGGCTCAGAAACACCTCCAGAACTTATTGTCTGTGAACATAGTTCGCCGTGCCATCCACAAATGTAAGTTAAAGCTCTATCATGCAAATAAGAAGCCATATGTGAACATGATCCAGAAATGCCGCTGTCTTCTCTGGGTCAAAGCTCATTTAAAATGTACTGAGGCAAACTGTTCTGTGGTCAGATGAATAGAAGTTTGAAATTCTTTTTGGAAGCCATGGACATCCTCTAAACTAAAGACGACTAAGGAGAAGGACCATCCGGCTTTTTATCAGCGCTCAGTTCAAAAGACTGCATCTCTGATGGTATGGGGGTGCACTAGTGCCTATGGAATGGGCAGCTTGCACATCTGGAAAGGTACCATAAATGCTGAAAGGTATATACAGGTTTTAGAGGAACATATGTTTCCATCCAGATTCCATCCCATCTTTACTTCTGAGAGACTCTGCCTCTCTAAGATACTCTTTTTATACCCAATCATGTTACTGACCTGTTGCCAATTAACCTAATTAGTTGCAAATGTTCCTCCAGTTTGTTGCCCCCGTCCCAACTTTTTGAGACGTGTTTCAGCCATCAAATTCAAAATTACCTTATTTTTTCCTTAAAATAGTATATATTCTCAGTTTAAACATTTTATGTTTTCTATGCTCTATTGTGAATAACATATGGGTTTATGAGATTTGCAAATCATTGCATTCTGTTTTTATTTACATTTTACACAGCGTCCCAACTTTTTTGGAATTGTGGTTGTATAAAAATACATTGGTCTGTTGACAAATCTTTATTTCTAGTCACATGACACGGTCACCTTTGATCATGACCTTACTGACATAGCTATACTTCTACAGCTACTGTATATATACCAAATTATGCATGTTCATGGCGATATTTTGGACAGGTAACCCAGAGTAAAAGGCCACCAGTGAAGCATGCATTAAGAAAACATTTCATTTTAATGCCACCACCGCAGTGTGCATTTCCTTTGAAGACTGGGCTTTGGCAATATGTCTTAGTGTGGTGTTTAGGGCTTAAGGTGAATTTGGAAAAAGTCTTTGCTGTCTAAGAAGAACATTAAAGCAAGACTACAGTTTGCCCATGAGCGTACAGGCAAAGACCAGGAGTTATAGCCATAGACAAGTTTGGTGCAGACCAAAGACTGTCATGGTCCTGGCCGGAGCCTCTGTGTGTTTTTCTCGTGTTTCCCAGTTTTTCCCTTTCCCTGTGTTTCCATTGTTTTTTCTCCCTCTCGTTTCTGTCTGTGTGTGTGTGTGCATACGTGTCCCTGGGCGTGGCGATCTGTGACCAGATTATTGAGCTCACCTGCTCTTCATCCAACTGACCTCATCAAGACGTGTACAAATACCTCGGTCTCTCAGCTGCTCATCACCAGATTTTCCCGGCTCGCAGTACGGTAACTTCCGGTTTTGCTCGTGTTTTATTTAAGTCAGTATTCCGTGTTCCCGAGTTCGAATCCTGACCTTGACTACACTGTTCCACTCACCTTCCTCACACACTCTCACTCCCTCACATCCTTAAATAAAACCCATTTAACCCTGTATCCCCTGTGTCTGTGTTCTGCGCTTGGGTCCCCTTGTCTCTGTGTGTCCCTCACAACAGAACAATCTGGCTAAAATGGACCCAGCAGAACCAGTTCCCTGACACTCCGCTCTGTCCAGCCAAGAGACTTTCTACAGGCAGCATATGCAATACCTCCAAAGCCTCTTTGAGAGCAACCATGTCACAGATAGTCTGATTAAGCTTAACAAGTAGTGGATAGATTGCCTCTCAGCCCAGATTGCCCAAATGTTTCCCAGCTCTCAGCCCAGCCAGCCCATACTTGTATCATTTCCTGTTCCCCAGGTTCATGCTCCTGTCGAGTTCTGCCTGCCTCCACCACAACCCCTCTCAGGGGGCCCCAGTGCAAGTCATGGGTTCCCCTCCCAGTGTTCTTTCACTTTCAGATAGCAGCCACCCTTCCTGTCCAATTGGAACAGGGGGATAGCAGACACCCTTCAGCGCAACCAGGAACTGTTGGACCAAATCACGGCTGGCTCGATGCCGTGTTCTCCCACAGAGAGTTTTCTGGGTAGGGGACCAGAGTTTTCTGGGCAGGGGACCTCTGTCCTGGCTGGCGCCGTCGCTCTGCCTCCTGGCTCCATGGAGGATGTCACTCCGTCCTCCTGTTTTGTGGATCATTGCTCAACTGAGGACATTGCTCACTTCCCGCTATGCCCAGCCCCACCCAGTTCAGTACTCAGCTTCCATGCTGCTGACCCGAGCTCGAGCCTCATCCTACTCCCTACTCACACTGTCTGCCTACTCATGCTTGGCTCACTTCCTGCTACACCCAACCCTGCCTCACCTTCCTCGTGGTTTACTGCGATTGCACCTGGCTCTCCCGTCACTGACCCTTCCCTCTGGTGCATCGATTAAGCACTTGACCCTCACAAATATGGATTGCAAGAGCTTCTCGTTGCATGGTGGCATACCTCTGCTCAGCAGGGATTAGCTTCCTGCTGACATAGAGGACTAAAGTGTAAAGGGGTTTTTCCCAGAAGAACAAGAACGCTTCAGGTTGTTGGATGGAAACTTTTTGTACTAGGAGTGTATTTGGAGAACGGAGCCCATGATTATTAGCTGCTAATGAATCTGTGTGTGTGTATGTGTGTGTGTGTGTGTGTGTGTACACCATACTGGATCTCAAATGTCAGTTTTTATAAGCCAGCTCCTCTCTGTCAAACATCTGGGACAGGACAGGCCTGTCTCTGAGACATCTGCATGGACCATGAAGGGCAGGTCGATGTCGGGGTTCTTGAGGACTGAGGAACTGGTGAGAACCCTTTTGAGGGCCTGGAATTCCTGCTCCATTTTGTTGCTCCTTCTTAGTGAGATCTGAGAGGGGGGAAGCTAGAGAGAAGTTAGGCATGAACCTTCAGCAATACTCTGCCAGCCCCAAGAAGGCACGTACCTGTTTTTTAGATGTGGGCCGGAGATAGTCTTTTATGGCCTCTATTTTTTTCTACTGGGGGTTTTAGCAGGCCCCGGCTGATGCAGGAGGCCATTCTTTACCAAGAAAAAGGATGCAGGGAGCTGCTGGTCAGAGTATTGGTTGACCCCTTCTATCTGCTGCACCTGGCCCCAGCAGTGCCTCAGCCGGTCATCCTCCTTCTGTTCATGCCCGAGGTTCCCTTCCCAGGTGACCTGGTGAAACCCAGATGAGACAGGGTTAGAAGGAGAAGGTGTCTCACTTGATGAAGCGTCAGCATCCTCTGATGTGGTATCCCAGGTACTGTGCCTCTGCTAGGCCTGGGTGGCATTTCAGTGGGTTGGCAGTCAGTCAGGCTTTCTGGGGACTCCCAAGTACCTCCCTGAGATGATAGAGGTGGTCTGCCCAGGTGGTGGAGTGCATGATGACATCATCCAGGTATGCCACTGCATATGGCCAGTGTGGTCTCAGGACGATGTTCATCAGGCATTGGAAGGTTGTTGGAGCTCTGTGCAGGCCGAAGGGGAGAATCCGGTACTGCCAGTGGCTGCTGGAGGAACTGAAGGTGGTTTTGGCCTCTGCGTTCAGGGCTAGGGCTACTGGACAGTATCACTCTGTTAGGTAGAGAGTGGATATAAACTGGGCTCACCCCAGGTGCTCCAGCAGGTTGTCAACTCTGGGCAGGGGGTAGCTGTTGAAGTCGGAGACTGCGTTCAGCCTCCGAAAGTCATTTCTTAGCAGGATGCTGCCATTAGGCTTCGGTACCACCATGATGTGACTAGTCCAGGGGCTGGCAGACTGGTTGATCTCCTCCTCACAGTGTGCTTCAGGGTCTAAACACCACTCTCAGAGGGGTCTTAATCTCATGCTGCATGAGGTGTATCAATTGTGGTGTGGTGGAGAAGACATCAGTGTGTTGGTCCACTAATTCTGTCAGCTCCTGTCTTTGCTTTGGGCTCAGATCTTCACCTTGCTGGACCAAGGTACTCTTGGGAAGACAGTGGCAAATGTGGAGACTACAGGAGCAAGCGGGACCCATTTCTTTAACAGATTAATGTGGTATAGTTTTGTTTCCGCGCACTTACTGGGCTGTTGCAGGCAGTAGTTTATCGGGCCTACTCTCTCCAGGACTGTGTATGGGCTCTGCCAGCAAGCCAGGAATTTGCAGGAGGTATTTGGTAGTAGGAAGAGCACCTGGTTGACTGGCTGGAATTCCCGGGGCTGGGCCGGCCATTTGTAGACCCTTTTCTGGTCTCGTTGGGCGGCCTCCATGTGATCCGTGACAATCAGCGTTACTCTGTCGATCCGCTCTGGATGTATTTGGCTAGGGAGCGATACAGGGAGGGTTGTCCTTCCCATGCCTCCCGGGCCATGTCCAGCAGCCCTCGGGGTCACCATCCAAAGAGAAGCTCAAAGGGGGTGAAGCCGATGGAGGCCTGTGGGGTTTCTTGGATGGCGAAGAGCATATAGGGAAGGAGTAGGTTCCAGTTCCGGCCTTCCTCATCTGCCTCAGCATCCGTTTAAATTTAACGCTTTGTTAAACCTTTCAATGAGGCCGTCTGTCTGGGGGTGGTAGACGGAGGTCCTTAGGTGTCTCACCTGCAACAGCTGACACAGATCACTCATTAACTTGGACATAAATGGTGTACCTTAGTCAGTGAGCAGCTCTTTTGGGATCCTGATGCGGCTGAACAGCAGCACGAGTTCCCTCGCAATGTTTCGGGAGGTGGCTTTCCTTAGGGGGATCACCTCAGGATATCTGGTGGCATAATTCAGGATCACCAGGATGTACTCGTGGCCCCGGGAGGATTTCAGGAGTGGCCCTATCAGATCCATGCCTGTCTGTTCGAAGGGGACACCGATGATGGAGAGCAGGATGAGGAGTGCTGGGGGTGGTTTCCAGGGCTTGGTGCGCTGACACTGAGGACACTGCCTACAGAAGGCTCGGACTTCTGCATCCATTCTGAAACAGAGGAACCCGTCACACAGTTTCGCCAGGGTGTTTTGGGGACCCAGGTGTCCGCCCAGTGGAATGCGTGTGGGCCAGGTGCATTAGGGGCTGGGTTTGGGAGCAGGGAATCACCAGCAGGTCACCGCTCTGGCCCCGGCTTTCTGTTCAGTAATAAAAGAGGCCGTTCTTTACCAGGAATAAGGATGCAGGGAGCCACTCAGGGCATTAGTTCACCTCTTCTATCTGCCGCACCTGGCCCCAGCAGTGTCTCAGCCAGTCAATCTGGCCAGTTTGGCCAGGAAGAATGCTGCCCCCTCTGTTGCAGTCCAAATGCAAGTCTCCAGCACATCTTATCAAGCTGCAAGGTTGTGCTCCCAAGGGTGGTACAGATGGTGACACGATCAAGTCCTAAGCAGATTAGCCAAGGTGCTGAAGGAGTGTAGACAGGTCATAAGCAGAGGTGATCCAATTTGTCAGAGAAGGATGGGGCAATACAAGTGCCACACCAAGAGTTCCAGCAAGAAAAGTTCCCTTTACCCAGGACTGGAGAAAGAGAGTTGATCTTGGCAGGAAGCTCCAGTTCCCTCATGAGATTACCAACACAAGGGTCTGTCCTGATATAGTGATGTGGTCCAATGGTGCCAAGACCGTGCTCCTCTTAGGAGGAAGGAATAGAAGCTGCCTTTAAGAGGAAGAGGCTGAAGTACTCCGATCTCGTTGCTGAGTGTAAGGAGGCTGGCTGGAGAACCATCATCTACCCAGTAGAGGTGGGATGCCGTGGCTTTGTTGGAACATCAACTGTTTGCCTCCTGAGGGATATGGGAGTAACTGGAGCAACCCAGCAGAAGGTCCTGAGAGACCTAGCTAAAGAGACTGAGAAAATCAGCGTTTGGCTCTGGGTGAGGAGAAAGGAGAAGTGCTGGGGTAGTAACACTTAACCCAAAGCCTAGTTGCAGGGGGTGGCAGGGAGACATCCCTGACACTGCTCCACCACCAGGAGACATTCTGGGGTTAAAGGAGCGAAACGTTGTTGAGCGGTGGTACCCAGCTGATGACCCTGCAGCTGACCTATGCCATATGGAACCAGTGGCACTGAGCATGCAATAATGGTGCCAGTGGGGCTTGTCATAGCTTTAGTCACTGGGAAGGTCTGTATGGCTCTGACTGTGTTAGGTAAGCATGCCTGGGTGGTATTAGGTGCAGAGGAAACCAGATGAAACCAGTGGCACTGAGCATGCATTAATGGTGCCAGTGGGGCTTGTCATAGCTTTAGTCACTGGGAAGGTCTGTATGGCTCTGACTGTGTTAGGTAACCATGCCGGGGTGGTATTAGGTGCAGAGGAAACCAGATGAAACCAGTGGCACTGAGCATGCATTAATGGTACCAGTGGGGCTTGTTACAGCCTTAGTCACTGGGGAGGCCTGTATGGTTTTAATTGTGGTAGGCATGGTGAAGGAAGAGTGGTAATCCTATGAGCACCGGAAGAGGTGCGACAGGCAGTAATGCTATAGCAGTCCAACATCTACCTGTGTAATCAACACAGGGCATAATAAAATGAATGCACACTGTAACTGATTAAAACTTACAGTATGCACATCATTTAGTGTGAACAACCTTATTGTTGATAATAATGGGAACTATTAAAATAAAATTTAGCTAATATAACACAACGCTGTTTTTTGCTAACTTGTTATATTGATAGTTATGGCTAAATTGCAATGAATTAGCTAGCTAGCCAAAATATATGTGGAGTGTCGTTACCTAGATTACACTATATTATCCTACCTCCTGAGTACGTTTGAAAACGTACTATTTTGCAGCAATGCAAAATAGTCTGCTGGGCAGCATTTCTCTTCATCTTCAAAGCAACCTGTGCCCTCTCCCAGTCTTTTTTTATCTGATTTATAATGACAAACTCGCAATCGAGCCAGAACCCCAATGATGTTACAAATTACTCCTACATATGTTTCAGTTGTTCATGGTATAAATAATGTGTGTGTGTGTGTGTGTGTGTGTGTGTGTGTGTTTGTGTTTTTTTTTTGGGGGGGGGGGGGGTTTATTGCTAGTTCTGATTATTAGGGGTATTATCTCCCCCCGTCTCCCTTGGAAATTATGCCCCTATCAATCATAAACATAATTTCTGTAAAATACTGTTTTTTTTTTATTTGTTATGCCTATATTACATCTATTCATTCCTCAAAATGCATGAATATAGTAGGCTTTTCCCCAGATTTCTACAAGCCCTAGCTCTGTAGCCAGTGGAAATCAAAATTTGTATAGCAGAATGCTATAGAAGACTTCTAGAGAGGAGGTTCATATCTGGTCACCCACCAGAGATATTCAACCCAAAAATGAGGGGAATATATATATTTTTTAATGGCACTTTCTCGTCCCATAAAAAAATAATGAGAGCTCTCAAATCTAAAATGTTCTGCATTTTGTACACCATACTTACCAAGGTACCCCATAAAAACGGGGTACTAAGACTTGAACCCTTCCCATTAAAATTGAAATTAAAATTGACCCTAAAAATGGAACTGTGAGCAATCTTGAGCATGACCTCTATGTCTAAGAACCAGGAATGTGCAAAATGTTTATATATGTACCAGGTAATGTGCTCTAGATATCAGTTTTTGTTTCAAGAAGCTAGGACCATCCAGAGCCAAGATATTAAGGCTTCCATAAACAGCTGTATAACCAAAATTTGTTGTATGTCAAGACAGAAAGATGGCTGTCATGGTAAAACATTTTTTAATGATGGTTTTGCAATGCCAATACATAGGGTAATCACTCAAACAAAATAGAAAAATCAACAACAGTCAAGCAACCAACTTTACAATTATTGGAACCCTTGAGATGGACTGACCCATAGGTAAACCTGAACTTGATAAAATAAGCAAACATATGTGTGATGTTATGTGGAAAGTAGGAAGTATGTAAATTAAACCGTTGTTGAGTGGTTTATCTCAATCTAGCCACAGGAGGTCACAAGCCAGTGTACTTTTTGTGCCGGTCCCAAGCCCGGATAAATAGAGAGGGTTGTGTCAGGAAGGGCATCCGACGTAAAACTTTTGCCAAATTCAATATGCGAATCACTAACATGACTTCCATACCGGATCGGTCGGGGCCCGGGTTAACATCACCATCGCCATCGGTGCCGTTGACCTACAGGGCACTGGTGGAAATTGGGCTACTGTTGGTCGAAGAAGGAGAGGAGGAAGGTGTGTTAGAGGAGGAAGGCGTGTCCATAGGCAGAGAGAGAAGAGGAAAGGCAGGAGTTTGGGACTGAAAGTAGGGACTTTGAATGTTGGTACGATGACAGATAAAGGCAGCGAGCTGGTAGATATGATGCAGAGGAGGAAAGTCGACATTCTGTGTGTCCAGGAGACCAGGTGGAAAGGGAGCAAGGCTAGAAGCATTGGAGCAGGGTTTAAACTGTTTTATCATGGGGTGGACAGGAAGAGAAATGGAGTAGGAGTGATCCTGAAGGAGGAGTTTGTGAAGAATGCTCTGGAAGTAAAGAGAGTGTCAGATAGGTTGATGAGTCTGAAGCTGGAAATTGAAGGTGTGATGTTGAATGTTGTTAGTGCTTACGCTCCACAAGTAGGTTGTGAGCAAGAGGAGAAATACAGATTCTGGAGCGAGCTTGAGGAAGTGACGCAGAGTGTTCCCAGAGGTGAGAGTGTGGTGATAGGGGCAGACTTTAATGGACATGTTGGTGAAGGGAATAGTGGGGATGAGGAAGTGATGGGCAGGTTTGGTCTTCAGGTAAGGAACCCAGAAGGACAGAAGTTGGTAGACTTTGCTAAAAGTATGGAAATGGCTGTGGTGAACACGTACTTTCAGAAGAGGCAGGAACACAGGGTGACATATAAGAGTGGTGGCAGGAGCACACAGGTGGACTATATCTTATGTAGACACTGTAATCTCATGGGGATTAGCAATTGCAAAGTAGTGGTAGGAGAGAGTGTAGCTAGACAGCATAGGATGGTGGTGTGTAATATGACCCTGGTGGTGAGGAAGATGAAGAGAGCAAAGGCAGAGCAGAAGACAAAGTGGTGGAAGTTGGAAAAGGAAGAGTTCTGTGTGGTTTTCAGGGAGGAGTTAAGACAGGTGGTCAGGAGGTGCTTCCAAATGACTGGACTACTACAGCCAAAGTGATCAGGGAGACAGGTAGGAAGGTGCTAGGTGTGTCATCTGGAAGGAGGAAAGAAGACAAGGAGACTTGGTGGTGGATTGAGGAAGTTCAGGAGAGTATCCAGAAGAAGAGTTTAGCTAGGAAGAAGTGGGACAGTGAGAGGACAGAGGAAAGTAGACAGGAATATTGGGAGATGCAGCATGAGGTTAAGATAGAGGTGGCAAAGGCCAAACAGAAAGCTTATGAGGACATGTATGCAAGGTTAGATAGTAAGGAAGGTGAGAGGGATTTGTATTGGTTGGCGAAGCAGAGGGATAGAGATGGTAAGGATGTGCAGCAGGTTAGAGTGATTAAAGATAGAGATGGAAATGTGTTGACAGGTGACAGGAGAGTGAGGGAAAGATGGAAGGAGTACTCTGAAGAACTGATGAATGAGAAAAATGACAGAGTAGTAGAGGCAAATATTGTTGAGCAGAAAGTAGAAAGGATTAGCAAGGGTGAAGTTAGGAGAGCTTTGAAGAGGATGAAGAGAGGAAAGGCGGTTGGTCCTGATGACATACTGGTGGAGGTATGGAAGGGTTTAGGAGAGATGGCAGTAGAGTTTTTAACTAGGTTGTTCAACGAGGTCTTAGAGAGTGATAGGATGCCTGAGGAATGGAGGAGAAGTGTTTTGGTGCCAATTTTTAAGAACAAGGGAGATGTGCAGAGTTGTGGAAACTACAGAGGTATTAAGCTGATGAGCCATACAATGAAGTTGTGGGAAAGAGTAGTGGAAACAAGGCTAAAGGGAGAAGTGAGCATTTGTGAGCAGCAGTATGGTTTCATGCCAAGAAAGAGCACTACAGATGCAATATTTGCTTTGAGAATGTTGATGGAGAAGTACAGAGAGGGTCAGAAAGAGCTGCATTGTGTCTTTGTAGATTTAGAGAAAGCGTATGACAGGGTGCCAAGAGAGGAGTTGTGGTATTGTATGAGGAGGTCTGGAGTGGCAGAGAAGTATGTTAGAGTGGTGCAGGATATGTATGAGAGCAGTAGGACAATGGTAAGGTGTGCGGTAGGTGTGATAGAGGAGTTCACGGTGAAGGTGGGACTGCATCAAGGATCGGCTCTGAGCCCCTTCTTGTTTGCGGTGGTGATGGACAGGCTGACAGATGAGGTCAGACAGGAATCTCCATGGACTATGATGTTTGCGGATGACATTGTGATCTGTAGTGAGAGCAGGGAGCAGGTGGAGGAAAGTCTAGAGAGGTGGAGGTTTGCTCTGGAGAGAAGAGGAATGAAGGTTAGTCGCAGCAAGACAGAATACATGTGTGTGAATGAGAGGGATCCAAGTGGAACAGTGAGGTTACAGGGAGAAGAGATAAAGAATGTGCAGGATTTTAAGTACTTCGGGTCAACAGTCCAGAGCAACGGGGAGTGTGGAAAAGAGGTGAAGAAGCGTATGCAGGCAGGTTGGAAGGGGTGGAGAAAAGTGTCAGGTCTGTTGTGTGATAAAAGAGTACTAGCAAGAATGAAAGGAAAGGTGTACAGGACAGTAGTGAGACCAGCGATGTTGTATGGTTTGGAGACAGTTGCACTGAGGAGAAGCCAGGAGGAAGAGTTAGAGGTAGCAGAGCTAAAGATGTTGAGGTTCTCTTTGGGAGTGACGAGGATGGATAGGATCAGGGATGAGTACATCAGGGGGACAGCACATGTGAGATGTTTTGGCAACAAAGTTAGAGAGGCCAGGTTGAGATGGTTTGGACATGTTCAGAGGAGGCAGAGTGAATATATCGGTAAAAGGATGCTGAGGTTAGAGCTGCCAGGCAGGAGGCCGAGAGGAAGACCAAAGAGGAGGTTTATGGATGTAGTGAAGGAGGACATGAAGGTAGTCGGTCTGAGAGAAGAGGATGCAGGGGATAGGGCTAGATGGAGGGAGATGATTCGCAAGTGGTGACCCCTGAAGGGAACAGCCGAAAGGAAAAGAAGAAGAAGAAGAGAGTTGAGTGGTTTATCTCAAACCAAAATGTTACACTCAATGTTGCACACAATGTTACAGCTGTGCCGGCTCTCTCCATTACCATTTTCCATATTTTGGTGTAATAGCAATTCTACACCCTATTTACCTTATTATTCATCTGCCCCCCAAAATGTTCACACAATCTTTCTCTTACTCAATCAAATTCCAATTATTTTATAATAATGTAATAATGTAATTTTATACCAGATCAAAGCACAGGGCTAATCCAAAAACATAAGCAAGGACCAGTCCAATGTCAAATGTGCAAACATGCAATGACTAATATGGCACAGCTCAAAATGTTTTAGAGATAGTATGACCTTAAGGCAGTAAGAGTGAAGTGGTTGTGCTACTATAGAAATGCCAATGAGCAGTAATCAGTGATGTAAGGTTATTTAACTGTGGTTATGACAATAGATCAGTACTCTGTGTATGAATACAGTAAACGCATCACATCCAAAACTATTCCATGTTAATACACATGGTCTTTTACAGTGAGCTGCATATCTGACCACTCATGCCCTGCCACATGAGACTAAAACCACCTGCTCCTGTGACTTTTTTGTCGGGTCCCATGGGTACAAAAAAGTTACCCATGGGTAACTTTTGTGCATTTTCCCCCCTCCAGTGATGGAACACCTCAGGATAGCTATAATACACCTAAAAAATAATGTTTTTTTTTCCCTGTATATGTTCTTGGCCAGTCCAGAAAAGTCCAAACAAATATTCAGAAGTCAACCAGTTACAATGCAGAATTCAACCAGTTACAAAACATCTCAGAAACTAGAATTAAAGCAAAAAGCTCCAAATGTACTTTTCCAGATATAGTGAATATCTTATCAAATAGATGCTTTCTAATAAATGATATAATGAATAATATGTATTCATTTGAATTTCTTGATTTTTGTGCGCTTTCCTCAGATCACTAATGAAATAGTCCGTCAACTGATGGAGCAGGGAGGCTTTTACAGTCTGGAGCGGCCTGGAAAGTTCATCAGTGTAGTGGATCTGCAGCTAATAGCAGCTATGATCCATCCTGGAGGGGGGCGCAATGACATCCCACAGCGTCTTAAGCGTCAGTTCTGTGTGTTCAACTGTACTCTTCCATCCAACTCCTCTATAGATAAGATCTTCCACACACTGGCATCTGGATATTTCTGCCCAGAAAGGGGTTTTACAGAGAGAGTATGCTTCCTTGCTACAGCACTTGTCCCCACTATAAGGAAAGTGTGGCAAACTGTTAAAACCAAGGTGACACAAATATTAGTTTTTTTTTTTAATTGTTTGTTTGTTTTTTTGATGTACTCCATCGGTTGTATTTCCATACAAATTTTTAATTCTTGTTTGCTAAGCATATACATTTCTGATCAAAGAATAGTTTGAAAATTATTATTATTTTTATTTTTATTATATTTATATAATAATAATAATAATAATAATAATAATAATAATAATAATAATAATAATAATTATTATTATTATTATTATTATTATTATTATTATTATTATTATTATCCTTATTATTATTTATTTATTTATTTATTTATTTGTTTGTTTTTGAGCCATTACATTTCTTTTCTTGCATCAGAAACTGATTGGTCACCAGCTCTGCGAAAACATTTAAATAACTAAAACATATGGTTGCCTCCTTGTTTTTACTTCACTTCAATCTTGTACATTACAAATTTGTGATTTGTTTTCTGTTTTTTTTTTTTTTTCTTAAAATGTACCAATTATTTAAATGTATATTTTAACTATAAAAATGAACATATCATACATATAGAAAATAAACACACATTTATTTTGTACCACTGATAAAATCACTCTTTTTAGATGTTGCCATCACCTGCAAAGTTCCACTATATCTTTAATTTACGGGACCTGAGTAGGATATGGCAAGGTATGCTGACTATAGGAGCAGAAGTGTGCAGAGAACAAGAGCTCCTACTCTCTCTCTTCCGCCATGAGTGCACACGAGTTATCGCAGACCGCTTCATTGATCAGAATGATAGGGAGATCTTTGACAGCGTTTTGGAAAGGGTAGGTTATATTGGTGAATCATTTTCCCCATTTTGGGTTAAAATATTTACTACTTTGCCCCTTTTAATTTTGTATGCTCTGGATTAATGTTTTGTCTGAATTTTTTGGTGAAGCTGACTAAGAGGTTTGCTTCACTGATATGGTAGCAATATGCAAATATGACTATCATCTCTGGAATGTTCAGATTGTGGTAGAAGACCATGGACCTGGTTCACTGGAGCATAAACTGCGGGAAGAATATTTTGTGGATTTCCTTAGAGATGCTCCTGAGATGATGGGAGATGAACCTGAAGACACTGAGGTTTTGATTCCAAAGATATATGAACCTGTTCCTTCCTTCTCAGCCCTGTCAGAGCGTCTTGCTCTGTTTCTGCAACAGTACAATGAGTCTATGAGAGGTGCTCCAATGGACCTGGTCTTCTTTAAGGTCAGTTTGAAGTGAGCCATTTTTCAATAATGCCACCTGTCAAGAAAGAAATTACAATGCTTTTTTCCCCTCTGTCTGGTTCTTTTCCTCCAGTTATCATTCATGAAATGTGTATCTGTGTGTAAATCTCCTGTCTTATCTCATAATTTTGTTGTTCTTAAATAAATTATTATATATACTGGTGATGACAATCTTTCATATCTTCAATCATTCTTCCTGTCTGAATAGGATGCAATGATTCACCTAGTGAAGATATCACGCATAATTCGCACTCCTCAAGGCAATGCTCTGTTAGTAGGTGTGGGAGGATCAGGAAAGCAGAGTCTCACACGATTGGCCTCCTTTATTGCTGGTTATCAGAGCTTTCAGATTACCCTCACACGGTAAACATTTGTATAATTTATTTTTTAAACATTATCTAAAATTTATTTGAAAAACATTTACATAACAATTTTCAGATATGTTTTTTCTTTGATACCTAATTAATCTTGCTTGATACTTATTCAGTAGACAGTTATTATCATGAATTTACACAACAATAACCACTTTTCATACACAGTATATGCAATATAATGTGAAAAATGAGGTAAAATATACAAGAATGTGATAAATATTTACAATTCCCTAATTCCTTACAGAACCTACAATGTGAGTAATCTCTTGGAGGACCTGAAGACCTTGTACAGAATTGCAGGAGTGGAAGGCAAGGGTGTTACCTTTATCTTTACTGACAGTGACATTAAGGAGGAGTCCTTTCTTGAGTACATGAATAATGTTGTGGCCTGTGGTGAGGTCTCCAATCTGTTTGCTCGAGATGAAGTTGATGAAATCACTCAGTATCTGATCCCCTTCATGAAGAATCACCATCCTCGTAGTCCTCTGACCCCAGACAACTTGTACAACTACTTTCTATATAGAGTACGCAGTAACCTCCATGTCATTCTTTGTTTCTCTCCTGTTGGGGAGAAACTTCGTTCTCGTGCTATGCGGTTCCCAGGTCTGATCTCTGGATGCACTGTGGACTGGTTCCAAAGATGGCCGAAAGATGCTTTGGTAGCTGTGGCTCAGCATTTCCTGGCCAGCTATCCTTTTCAGTGTTCTGAGAACGTGAAAAAAAATGTGATTAGCACAATGGGAACATTTCAGGATCTGGTGGCACAGATATGTATTGAGTATTTTCAACGCTACAGACGGCAGACCTACGTAACACCCAAATCATACTTGTCTTTTATTAAAGGATACCAGACCATTTATCATGAGAAGATTGCAAATGTGGGAATGCTGGCAAAACGGATGAACACAGGTATGCATGTTTGTGCTAAAATGGATAAACTACAGAAAAACTATAAGCACCAGGTTTTGATAGTGTAAGTACCTGAATGAATAAGTATACCTGTTAGTAGTTACCTGCGAGTTAATCTAACCGAGAAAATGTCTAGCATTGTATGGTTAAAATACACAAATATCTACTGCAGGTCTTGATAGGTTAATGGAAGCAGAGCAAGCTATCAGCCAACTTTCCAATGCCTTGGCTGTGAAAGAACAGGAGCTGGAAGTGGCATCTCATAAAGCAGATGTAGTCCTTCAAGAGGTGACTGTCAAAGCACACGCAGCTGAGAAGGTTAAGACCCAGGTACAGAAAGTGAAGGACAAGGCCCAAGCTATTGTGGATGAAATAGCTGGGGATAAAAAAGTAGCAGAGGCAAAACTGGAAGCTGCAAAACCTGCTTTAGATGCTGCAGAGACTGCACTACAAGTAAGTGACTGACCAAAAATGAAACAGAATCAATCATTCCATTATCATTCAATGGTGTCTGAACAAATAATATGTTACAGCACACTACATATTATTTGCATTAAATTAAGCATACAATTATGTATAAGTATAAGATTGCCTAAGAATTGCACACATTTAAAGTTTACTCCACAATTGAACACAAAATATGTAGAAAACAGCATACTATGATGCACTGTTTAACCCATGATATCTACCTCATTTAGACCGTTTGTTTTGATGCTGCAGTGGAGTATAAATAACATCACTTGCAGTCTATACAAAGCAATCATAAAATTAAAATACATAATACAGAAAACAGCATTGCTGTCTGCATCTGGGAGCATGGAGATCACATGTCAATCATATGCCAGCACTTTCAAAAGACCACAGTGGCCCTTGAAAGTTTGTGAACCCTTTAGAATTTTCTATATTTCTGCATAAATATGACTTGAAACAACATCAGATTTTCACACCAGTCCTAAAAGTAGATCATGAGAACCCAATTAAACAAATGATAATAACTAAATAAATTACTAGCAAAAAATACAGACTATGTAAAAAAGTTTCTGAAACAAAACTTGCCACTTGTTGAAGTGCTGAAAGTGAACAGGAGTTATAACAGAGAAAATGTGAAAGATTAGGCACATCTGCCTATAATTTGAAATGACTCAGCAATAGTCCGTGGGTATTTATTGATGTAATAATGTGTTTTGAAATAAATATTTTTACTTAATTGGATCGTTTGGGCCTTTGCAAGACAAGACTGTTTTTGTGGGGATTTTATGGATCAGTGGACTATTATGAGGCTTCATAGGTGAGTTACATATAATATAAAAAATTTTAAACTTTAGAATAACAAACTTTCAAGCACCACTGTATGTTTTCCCTTATACACATTAAATTGCAAAAACAACCTTTTCAAATGTATCCACTTTGGAGAACAGATTTTAAAATATGCATTTTCAGTTTGCCTAAAACGAAACTTTTTGTGTGGATGCAAAGGTAATTCTAGAGACGTTTTCCTCTGTTGTCACCTCATATCCTGTTCATAGACTATATTCAATTAAATTCAGTTCAGTTTTAATTGTATAGTGTTTTAACAATGTACTCTGTCACAAAGCAGCTTTACAGAAATCTGGATATAAAATTTTTATCTAAATTTATCCCTAATGAGCAAACCAGAGACAGTGGTGACAGGGGAAAACTCCCTGAGGCAAGAAGTGGAAGAAACCTTGAGAGGAACCAGACTCAAAAGGGAACCCATCCTCATCTGGGTGACACCAGATAGTGTGATTCTAAATCATTCCACTTTTATAACTGTATACTGTAAAGTCAAGCAGTGCTAAATGTGTTAAATGGAACATTTACCTAAGAAAAAAGTTATTAATGGCTTGACTAAAGAAATAACTAAACTGTGTCTGAATCCCAAGCACTAATTGAAAGTGAAATATATGGTAACCCATACTTGGAATTTGTCCTCTGCATTTAACCCATCCAAGTTAGTGCACACACATTAGGAGTTGTGAGTAGTGAACACACACTACAAACCATAAACACACCTGTAGCAGTGGGCAGCTATTTTTGCTGCAGTGCCCAGGGAGCAGTTGAGGTTAAAAGGGCTTTGCTCAACAGTGGTAGCTTGGTAGTGCTGGGATTTGAACTCACGAGCTTCTGATCAGTAGTCCAACTTCTTAACCACTGAGCTACCACCGCCCCATAATTGGAAAGCTGTTCCACAAATGGGGGGCTTTCTAAGAGAACACTCTTCCCCCACTTCATTATTTGAGGTAACAACAAAGAGCCTGCACCTTTTGATCGAAGCAGCACATGGTCACATACACTATTTTCGAAGCCTTGCAGATTTGCAGACCATTTGTGTTCTGGGCTGTTATTTGCTTGTCATGTATGAACTTTGCTTTGTGTCTCTGTTTACCCACTTGGTATTACAGTATTTGACTTCTGCCTGATTATCTGACAAATTTGTCTGATAAATTTATTTAACATTTTTTATACACAGACTTTCTTAAAGCTGCTTTGTGACAATTTCCATTGTTAAAAGCACTATATAAGTAAAATTGAATTGAATTGAACTGATTAATCTTTGGATATGTCCTCTGGTCTTGAAAATACTGTGCCCATTGTGTTTGACCCTGACCTGTCTATAAGTTTTGGATTGTGGACTCCAGCCAATGTATTCTAACAACACCTCCAAGTCCTGTAAATTGCAGTAAAACTGATGAACACAGAGAACAGTGCTTTTTATTTTTATTTTTTCCAAAAAAAATCAAGAAAGAAAGTGTGGTATATTAGGAGCTATATTGTGAACTTGCACAACTGATTACTAATGATTGTACTAACAGATTGTCAGCTTCTTTACAATTGAAAGTTACCAGATAGTAATCAAAATAATAGAGCAAATAACATTTACACATTAATATAAAGGAGAATGTTTTACCAGCTCTCTCTGGTTCTTTCTCTCTCTTTAGTTTATTTTACTACTGCTCTAAAGTTATGAATGTATCCTATGAGTTAAGATTTGTTAAATTTGTTTAGTCATATGTGTTTTATTTACTGTTGTCAGACAATAAAGCCGGCAGACATTGCAACAGTGCGTAAACTGGGGAAGCCTCCACATCTGATCATGCGAATCATGGACTGCGTGCTGCTGCTGTTCCAGCGCCGGGTTGATACTGTCACCATGGACACTGAGAGGCCCTGTCTCAGACCATCTTGGACTGAAGCACTCAAACTCATGAACAACTCAGCCTTTCTCAGCATGCTTCTCAATTTTAATAAGGTCGGTTTGCACACTGAGGGTTGTATTCAAAAACATTATTTGGTCACTCAAATTCAAAGTATACTATATAATAAAATATAATACAATGCCCTCCACTAATATTGGCACCATAGATAAATGTGAGCAAAGAATGCTGTGAAAAATTGTCTTTATTGTTTAACCTTTTAATCTTTTGTTCTAAAAATTCACAAAAATACTCTGCTCTCATGGATATCAAACAATTGCAAACAAAACACAGGTTTATCAAAGAAAATATTTGTTAAATACAGGTGTGCAACAGTTATTGGCACCCCTTTAGTCAATACTTTTATGCTACCTCCCTTTGCCATGATAACCACTCTGAGTGTTCTGCTATAATGCCTGATGAGGTTGGAGAATACATGGCGATCTGAGACCATTGTACCATACACAATCTCTCCAGATCCTTGAAATGGAGGTCCACACTGGCTGACTAAATTAAATTAAATTGTTAAATTACATTTAATTACATTTAATTACATTAAATTGTATTTCATTTCATTTCATTTTATTTTGTTTTGTTTTATTTCAAATCTTCCCTCTCAAGCTGTTCTAGATTTCTTATGGATAAAACTACTACTAGTGATGGAAAAATAATAATTGTAGAGGGAGCATGGTAATGATGTCAAAATATTGAGAATACTGCTTACTTTGCTTTATTGGTTTATCTTAATATTCCCACTAAAAGTTTCTTAAATAATAATCCAATAAACTATTCTGACTGTTTGTTGTCTTTCACTAAAAAGGACACAATCACAGAGGAGGTTGTTGAGCTTCTTGTGCCTTATCTGAGTATGGATGATTATAATCTGGAGGCAGCTAAGCGGATTTGTGGCAATGTGGCTGGACTTTGCTCCTGGACTGAGGCTATGGTGGACTTCTTTAGCATTAATAGAGAAGTCTTGCCTTTGAAGGTAATGGTCCTTTATTGCCTGTATTTTGAAATGCTCTTTAATATAATTAGCCCACTAGCCTTTAATGCAGTCACCTCTTAAACTGTCTATCCCAGGCTAACTTAAAGCTACAGGAGGCCCGACTGGCTGTGGCTCAGGATGAACTGTTCAGAGCCCAAGAACAGTTAGATGAAAAGCAGAAAGAACTGGACGAAACACAGGTGGGTCAGATTGATTAAAAAAAAAAAATTTTATATATATATATATATATATATATATATATATATATATATATATATACACACACACACACACACACACAGTGGGTATAGAAAGGAATCACCCCCATTTAAATAATCACTTTCTTGCGAAGCAACCATCAATAATTGTTGCTTTTCAGCCTGAAATGAAGACGGACACAGTTTTTGTTTTATCCAGCTGTATTTACTCAGTGCAATTTATAACATCCAAATGAAAGATATAACACCAACAAAATAAAAAAATTAAAAAACAGAATCACTGAGTTGGAAAAAGGATCACCCCTAGCTACCTTGTAGTTTCAAGTCAAGTGACTGTGATGGCCCTGTAGAATCTTTCAGGACTTCTTCTGCAACCAATCCTTGGTGGAATTTGAGGTATGTTTGAGATCATTGTCCTGTTGGAAGGTCCAATGACGCCTAAGCTTCAGCTTCCTCACACACAGCATGAGGTTTACTTCTAGGATTTCCTGATACTTCAATGAACCCATCTTGCCTTCCACACGCTGCAGGTTTCCAGTGCCAGAGGATGCAAAACAACCCCAGAGTATCACTGAGCCACCACCATGTTTGACTATGGACAGGGTGTTCTTTCTTCATTCTTCTTTCTCCAGACATACTGCTGATCCGTTGTGCCGAAAAGTTCCAGTTTTGTTTCATCACTCCACAGAACAGAATCCCAAAACTTCTGTGGCTTATTTATATGATTTTGAGCTGACTTTTCTTGTGCTTTTGGGTCAGTAGTGGTGTATGTCTTGGAGTTCTGGCATGGAAACCTTCTGCGTTTAGTATCTGCCATACTGTGCTCACTGAAACCTCAGTGCCTGTTGCCACCAAGTCTTGCTGCAGGTCTTTTGCAGTCACTCAAGAATTTTTCACAACCTACTGTAACGAATCATCATTACTAGCATTATTCTTTTCCACCAGAATAATGTAATGGATCAACTTTAAACATGAAAAACGAAACAGAAGCGCACGCTTGGATTCAACGCACCTTTTTAAAGGATAGAATGGTAGGATTTATCTACCAGAATATGTAGTAAATCGGATGAATCTGCAACGTTTAAAAATATTCTCCACCAGTTACAATTCATGTAACGAATTAAAAGATGTTTAACACGTTTAAATGTATTCTCCAATTTATATAAGGAATTAGCTCGAATGGCTTGAAATATATCTATATATCTAATCAACGCGTGTTGTGACCAGTTATAAATATACATTAGCCATGAAAGTGAATTCATGTATGTGCACATATACATATAGATAATTAACTACAATGGATTATAATTAATTATGACTATGTATGTGGTCTAGATCAGCTTTTAGGATTAGCTGTAGTCTAGTTTAGAATTATTAACTCTAACGAGGGAGTTTATCCTTCTGGCCAGGAAGGAAATCTCCATTTCCAGAGCGGATAGCCGAGATCTGTAGCGTTTAAGGGACTCATCACGTGACCAAAACAGAGACAATCAAGCGTGGGATAATAGATTTTAATAACTAGATGTAAATATGGATACACACGACTAACTCTAAGCAAAACATACATATGTACATCTATATACAAGGAAAGAAAAGGTATAGAGAGAAAGTAATGAAATAAAAGGGAATGGCAGACAAAAAACACAACTAATTAGCCTTTTTTAAAACCAGCAACGAACTTAAATCTCCTGTAAACAGGGGTACAATCTTAAACACAGATATAGATCCATTAACTATACTTGCATGGCTTCGGTATGAAAGTTCACGCGAGGTCATGTAGAGTTCGCTGGTTCGTGGTGCCGTTTGAAAAGGCGTGGGCCGTGAGGCGGTTGCATCTTTTGTCCGGCAGAGAGAGATCCTGGCTTCCTCTTCCCGGGGCATGTGGCCCCGGGGGAGAGAAACTGGAAAGAGTGTAGAAGTGAAGTTGAAGAGTGTGAGTGAAGAGAGACTGAAGAGGTTTCAAAGCGTGGTGTTGTTTTAAAGACAACACCAACACACATGCCTCTTTGGGCTATGGGCCAATCAGGAAGTTGGATATGTTGGCGGGATGAACTCTCTTTGTCTGGTCTCAGACCTGGATTTGCATGTCCAGGGAGGAGCCGGTTTAAACCGTATTACATGTGAAACTAAGAAAAAGCATGAAATAATGTATCCCATTGCAATATGATATGCATAATCAATCAGGGTATTGCAAGACGATTAAGAGGGGGGCTGGCGTTCTTCTAATGTCCCACCGGTCCTTGGTCACTTCAGGGTGACCTTTAGGGAGGACGTTTTTTTTCCTAGCCTTGCTGACTCTGATGCTAATCCATGTGGTCGTAAACAGAGATTAGATCAGAGATTTACAGGCCCTTGGTCGGCGTTTTGGTGGACCCCTGCTGACAAACCTAATCGTGAAGTCACCCGTTAAGTCATGAAAGGTTTCTTTTATTGCAGGTGTAAGTTGTGTGTGTGTGTGTTTCAAAGAGTCTCTTGCATTCCAAAGGGCATCTGGCTGCAGGAGGCCTCTCGGGGTTACTCTCGGTCACCTGAGTGGTGAAACTTTTTCATGTTCCGTCTGGGTTAATTCAGAAATCAGTTTGGGCACCAACATACGTTACAGTCCCCCCCCTTTCGGACAATAATGTCCCAGTGTGGACATCGTTGGGTGAGAGTCATCATGGCGATCGGGTGGCGAGTGTATCAAACTGGTCGATTGACGGGGGTTCCTAATTGTCCTCCACTTTTTGATCTCCCGGTTGAGGATCCATCTCGATGAAGTTGGGTGTAGCCTCTGTTTGGGTCTCCCCTCCCCGTGGTTTCCGTTTGAAGGTTGGAGGAAGGGCAGCCACGCACCTGCTCATGGATTCTTGTGTTGCGTTGATCCGTTTTAGCAGGGTGAAGGCCAGGCCTAACGTCAGGGTGTAGCCTATGGCCGTAGAGAGGCTGAGAGAAAGAGAAAGGCCGTAGGTCAGTGGTTGAGGTCCCTGGTTGGTCAGGATGGTTTCCTCGCTCTGTGGACTGTGACTGGGTTAGTTTACATTAGCCCACCCCCCCCCCCCCTTGCCTTTCCCTGCCAGCGGCCACATGTATCTTTATTTGATTTCGATGGACCCATTTTAAAATTGGGTCTTTCTGTCCCCGCCTTAGTTGGATACTGTACGCAACTGGGGAGAGTTTGTCCACAATCTCGTGCGGTCCTGTCCAGTGGGGGAGCAGCTTCTTCGACAGTCGTTTGGAGGCTGTCTGGAGTGGCTGTGTGAAGCTGTAGTACCAGACTTTATCACCCAAATTCAATTCCTGGTGTGATGCTTTCCGGTCATAATATGCTTTCCGGCCTTCAGCGCTCCTTTGCAGCTGTTGTTGGGCGAAAGCAAATGTCGTCCTTAGGTGCCGGTGTAGTTCATCCAGGTATTGGTGTGTGGTGTAGGCTGTGACAGGTTGGTTGTTGTTGCTGGGGTCCCTCTGCGTCCAGTGTTGCAGCAGGTGTGTCATCAGAGCAGTTTTGGCATGCCGCCAAGCCGTTGCCCAGCGCAGACTTATGATTCTGGGCGTATCATACCTCAACGTTGCACCCCTGGATGGCCATCAACCACGTGGCTATGCGTGAATTGGTGACCACGCTATCTCGGATGCGTTGGTTGTTGAGAAACATTACAGGCTGGTGGCAAGTTTCCATGATGACCTTTTGTGCTCCGATGTAGTTGGAGAATCGCTGTATGGCCCATACAGTGCAGAGCAGCGCCTTTTCACCGTCCGAGTATTTAGTCTCCGGTGGAAGGAGTGTCTTGCTGGCATATGCAACCACTCTTTTGTCCTGGTCATGCTTTTGGTAAAGACCTGCACTGAGACAGTGGTTGGAGAATCCAGCTTCCAAATAAAACTCTTTTTGTGGATCAGGGTAAGCCAGGAGCTGTGCACAAATGTCCTTTAAGTTCTTTCATGGCGTTCGCTTGAGCCTCTGTCCAGGAGAATGGGCAGTCCTTTTTGAGAAGTGTAGTTAATGGTCGTGCAATGTCCGAGTAGTTCTCGATGAACTGTCGTGAGTAGTTGCACATGCCTAGAAAACTCCGCAGCTCTGAGACATTAGTGGGAGGCTTGATGTCCTGGATGGCCTGGATGCGGCTGGTCTGAGGTTCAATGCCCCGTGATCCGATGAGTAGGCCAGTTGACTTTGGTTCGGCACCACTGTCCTTTGTGGAGGGTGATCTTGGCACCGGCAGTGGTTAATTGGTCCAGTACATAGTCTATTTCTCTCAGGTGGTCAGCCACCATTGTGCTTTTCATGAGAACATCATCTACGTAGATGAGGTTGCCTCTCATTCTGGCGACCGGGCACACTTTGTTCAAGGAGATGTTGAACTCCGCTGGTGAGTTGGCATAGCCGAATGGGCACCTTGTGAACGTGTACTGTCTGTTGCCAAAAGTGAAGGCCAGCTTGTGTTGGTCGTCTGGATATACAGGTATAGTCCAGAATCCTGAGGCCACGTCAAGTGTTGAGAAGATGGTGGCTCCCTGTATTCTGGGTATTTCCTGCTCCAGCTGGGTCATGGGCCATCGTGACAGTGGCACCTGCTGGTTCAGCTTCCTGTAGTCAATGGTGGGTCGCCACTTCCTGTTTGGCTTAAGGACAGGAGCAGAATAGGTGCTGTTGCATGGGCAGATGACACCTTTCTCAAGCATGGAATTGATAATCTCCTGCATGGGTTCGTGTGAGGTGATTGGAATCTTGTACTGCTTGACGAAAGTGGGAGGAGCATTTGGGTGCATTGGGATGTGCACCGTATGGAGGCCCATGAGGCCACAGTCCAGAGAGTCTTTGGTGAATGATGCTTTAAACTTGTACAAGACCTGTCTGAGTTTAAGACGGTCTGTATGGTTTTGTATGGCGTCTGCATCCTTCAGAATTTGCTGGACTTGTGTCTCAAATCCTGGATAGGGCTCCTCTGTGCTAGGGTCTATTGTCTTGTTAGCAGTCAGAGGGGCAGTATTCTCATCAGTCTCACAGGCAAGCTGGTTGGAGACTGTGTAGACTGCAAGGTGTTGGTCCTTTGTTAGCTCCGTTCTGCATGCTACTCCTGTGGTTACTGGCATGACTGAAGTGATGGAGACAAGCTTGAAGGGGGCTGTCAACACTGTGTCATCTGAGCTCCCTTCTGGGACCATAGGAGCTGGAATTGGCCCGATGATCGGTAAACTCAGTTCAAAGTCATGAAAGTCGTGGCTCACTAGCCACCCCAGGCGGTAGGCCTTGGGAATTCTAATGTTCATTGCTGTGCAGTTGTTGAACAGGATGTAAACTGCATGAGATGACACTTCAGTGAGGGGTGTGGCTTCCAAAGTAAGTCCCAGTTCCAAGCATTCAGGTGAAGGTTGGAAGAAGCCCAGCGTGTGGTTTACTGTTTGACCACATAGTTGTAACGAATCTAGCTCAAATGGGTGAAATATATCTGTAGCTCTAATCGAAGCGTGTTCTGATTAAGTATGGATATAAATCGACCTTGAAAGGGAATGTTATATTAATTACTGTAACCTAGCTTTAGAATTAAATGCGAAGCAGCTTGATCTGTTTGTCCACCAAACTTACCAGGGCGGTCTTCGTATTACTCTAAAAGAATAAATTATCCTTCTGGCCACGAAGCATAGTTTATTCTAAGTTAACAGAAATCCAGCGCGTAGCGAGGAGCAACATTAAAAGTGAACCTTGCCATAAGTAAAAACAGACGATCCAGCGTGATAATCATGGGTTTTAATAACTACGTAAAAACTACCGATATACACAACTAGGTACAAACAAATAATACATATATACAGGGTAAGTGAAAGAAACAGAAGGAAAAGTAATGGAAGTAACAATGGCAGAACACAGTTTAACCTCGAGAATCAGCAAAGGAATTCGAATTCAACTTTTCAACAAAAGTGGCTCTGACTTAAAGGACACCTCTATAGATCAATTGGAATTATACTTGCGTTAATTTTATGCCGTTCGCGAGGGTCCTTGATTCGTAGATTTAGCGAGGAATTTACTGGTTCTTCGGCGTTGGTAGAGTAGGGGTGAACGGAGTTGAGTCTCGCCCGAGGATGAAGAATATGGTAATTGCCACGTGGTTTGACGAGACAAAGGAGAGTCTGGAGAAATGCCGGAAACGGAAGGTGGCAAGGTGAGAAGTAGGAAGAGGGTGAGAAAAAGCGAATGAGCGAGCCAGCGGGGGACGCGTGTCGCGGTCTTTTATGGACAATGCCAATGTACATGCCTCTCTGAGCTGCTGGCGAATCCAGAGAGAGATGAGAAAGTTCTGGGGGAAAACTTCCTTGGTCTGTCCCAGAACGGGTCGCATGTCAGGGCGGGGTTTGTGTTAAGTTTGGATTAATATGGTATTTGATAAAACATGGAAAAGTATAGAATGATACATCCTATCGTCCTGTAGTATGCATCATTAATTGGCATATTATGAGACAATGATTTTGGTACCAAACTTCAAGGAGATTATGATATCTTGGACAGTGTAGGATCATTAGACATAGTTACAGACAACTTAAAAATTAGCTTTTCGCTCAAACTATATAAAATCGCTACAACTAGGTTATCTAGACACACAACACATGCATATACGGATACATTATAACTATCTAGGGATATGATTACAGGTTACATTCAAGAGACATGTTCACTGTGTGTGTGCGTGAGTGTGTGCATGTCCAGAAGAGGGGGCTGGCGTTCTTCTAAAGTCACAACGGTCCTTTGGTCACCTCAGGGTGACCTTCTAGGGAGGAGGTTCTTTGCTAGACCGGTTGGCTCCGATGTTAATCTCTGAGGTCGTAAACTGAGATTAAATCGAAGATTTACGGGCCCTGGCGTCGGGAAATGGTGGATCCTTGTTGACGAACTAATCCTGAAGTTTCCCAGATGTTCAGTCATCAAAGGTTTCTTTTATTGCGGGAGTAGGTCCTGTGTGGGTTCCTAATTGAGTCTCCTGAATTCCAGAGGTGCGTCTGGTCAAAGAAGGCCTCTCAGGTTATTCTGGGTCACTTAAAGGAATGAAACTTTATATGTTTCACTTGGGTTAATTTAGAAATCAGTTTGGGCACCCCGATACGTTACATAGTAGGTTGAGCCAAACAGTGACCCCTTTGGTGTAAGCCGGGATTACAGTGTCCTGTTCACTGACCAGGGTGCAGACTTCTGGAATGGTCTGCCCTGACATGAGGTTCTCATGGTTGACAGGAACAACAGGGGGCTGTGAGATCATTGGGGCCCACACCACCTCATTTATAAAGTCCACATGGGCCCTAAGATGAATCAGGATGTCTGCTCCAAGGTAAACATCATGTGGTGGGTCTGGTAAGACCAGGAAGTAATGGGTTATGCACCAATTGTTCCATTTCACGTTCAATGCGCAGATCCCCTTTGCAGTTGTCATCATTGACAGAAAGGGGTCCCAGGGTAAGCGGATGCATTTGTTGACAAACGGAAGGTCAGGCATGCCTTAAGGAGGGTGTTAAACAGCGTGAGGCTGTTGACTGAGTTGTCTGCCCATAATGCCAGTACGATGTCTGTGGTTTTCACATCGTTTAGTTGCAGCCCGGTCGTGAGCTTAGGGCAGAAGGACTCAGAGTCTTTATTGAGTCCAAAAGTGCAGAGTAGTGGACTTTAACTTTTCCCTGGTGCTATCCTCGTGTTCCCACGGTTGCCCGTGGGATTTCCCGTGACCTCCGTGACTTCTGTGACCGTGGGATTTTCTGTGACCTCCGTGACCTGAGGATTTCCCGTGACCTCTGTGACCTGAGGATTTCCCGTGACCTCTGTGACCTGGCAGTCTGGCTCAGGTGACCTGTGTGACTGGGGAGGCAGAGGTTCTTGAACTTGAGCCCAGATTTTTAACTGTCTGAAGCCCAATAAGGGCTCAAAGCGGTCTAGTAGATCTTTTCCCATGAGAAGGGGATAAGTGTCCATTGGTGAGATGTACACAGGGTGCACCAGGCTCATAGGACCGATGGTTAGGTGAATAGGTGCTATCTGCTCAAGCTGTACCTCATTTTGGCTGTATGATTGTACATTCAGCTCGCACCTTTGTGATGTTAAAGTCCGATTCTGTCTCTTAGTTTCAACTCTGAGTCTGTCAAAGAGTTTGGATGACATCAGAGTGCGGTCTGCTCCCGTATCCACCAGGGCTTCCAGTTCAACTGCATGTTCCAGCATAATAGCTAGGTAGAGTTTTCAGGCCACTCCCTTTTCAATCAGATTTCCCAGGAGTCTTGGCACCGGGGCTTGTGTAGTGACTGATAGGCAGTTGGGGCTGGTCTCAGGTGATTCGTTGGGGAGGCAGACAACTAAAACAGCACTTTCTGGTACCTTGGAGTCTTGGTCAGCAGTGTGAAGCAGTGGGTCAGTTTGCTCTGGGTGTGCAGCCGTCAGCGGAGGTAAGTGGGTGACGCTGTCACTTGGTGATGTCTCAGTTTCTTCTGTTTTTAGTGGCTGATCAGCGGGAGTCTGTGTTGTTGGCTCAGTCAGAGGCCCTCTAGAGAGGTTGGTTTCAGGCCTGGCTCTTAGTCACAAGGAGTCTGGCTTGTCTTTATCATTTAATTTGTGAGCTTTATTCCGGATGATTTCCTTCAGCATTCTCAGGATCTCTGCAGACTCAGACGTAGCCATGTCATCCTGCTTTAGTGAAGGTTCGGACTTAGGCTTGTCTGGGTTAGGTTCCCGGGCCAATGAAGGTCTGCCGTTTCTAGGCCATCGGCGAGGTTCCCATGTGACTCCGCCCTTTGGGTTGTTAGCTGGACGTGGCTGGTCCCGGAATTTTTCAGGGCGTCCAGTCTGGTGTTTGGGACGCGCACCACCTCGGTTGTAGTGCTCTCTGCTGGCTGGTAGCGGTCCTCTCTCTCTGTTAAAGGGTCGGTCACTGTAGTGTGTTTGTGCACCCTCTAGGGCCAGTTCTGAGCAGTGATCGGAGACAGGGTAAATAGTTGGATTTTTCACAGTCTTTTCGGAGGCGGCCTTCTGCTTGGCGTAAGCCTTGTGGGCCAGGTCCCACAGCTGTTGAGTGGACATGCTGCGCGGGCAGGCTAGGACTCCTAGGTGATGGTTCACTGTAGGTTGCAGATTTCAGAGGAACAGAGTCCTGAAGTTGACATCCTCCTCCATTCCTGGCTCGTTCCGTGCCCCGAAGTAGGCCCACCGGAGTCTGTGGTAATAGGCCTGTAGGGTTTCGAGCCGGTTCTGTTTTAAGTCCATAGCTGCAATAATCCCTTGATCTGATTCAGGGTCAGAGTACTCCTTAATCAGCGCCTGTCATAGTTCTTGGTAGTCCGATCTGACAGTCTCTGGTTGTCGATCTAAGAAGCTCCACACATCACAACTGGATCCTGAGCAAGTATAATCTGTCCCACATAGTCACATTGTTCAAAGTCTGTAAAAGAAAGTCTATGTCTTGTAGATAGGCATGAATGTCATGGTCTCCTGCTGGGTTTGGAGTGAATGTAGGAATGTTCCTGGCCAGCTTGTCCAGTTCTTTGTGAGCTATGCTGTGACTGGTGGCAAGAATGCTCTGGAAAGGCTTCCACCCCCTTGTGGCTGACGGGGGTTCTTGACTGTCACTTGGTGACTTCTTGAGCAGTGGGCTTTCACCCCCCTTTCGAGCTAGGAGCTTGTGGCCGGGAGGCCTCGGCTCACTGGACGTGGGAAACTCCGTGGTGAGTGTTTCCCTTGTCTGGTCACTCTGGAGCAAGTAGGAATATTTCAATTCTCAGCGAACAGTGTCAAGTTCATCTTTGAGAGAGTCTTTTTCTTGTACTAAGGCCTCTATTTCAGTTTGGGCCATCAGCAGGTGGTTCTCGCAGGCCTTGAGCTTAGCGTGCCTTTCCTCCAGTTCACTCCCTGTTTTGATCAGGAGAATGTCACCTTGTTGGATTTTCTTGTTCAGTTCATCCCTGGTTTTTCTCTCCAGCTGCCCTCTTTGCTCTGTCTCTGCTTGAAGGTCTTGCAGGGCTTTTTGGAGTTTCTCCACTTCCTCTTGTAGCTCGGAATCCATTTCGCACTGGTCCACAGTCTGGGGGGATGGCTGAACCAGGCTAGTTTGAACGTGGACCTGGCTTGCCCAGGCCTCTTCGACCTGAAACTGGAGCGTCGTTACTGTTTGCTCCAGGTCGATGTTGCTCTTCTCGCTGCGCCGTGCCTGGATGAGGAGGTTGTGAGCGAGGCTTCCGATGATCTTGGCCTAGTCCTTGTAGCTGTAGGTCTGGGTGGGATCATGCGCCATCAGCCTGTGTACTTCCTCGTCCGGCTGCTCCCTGCTTAAGTGCTGCCGGTCGGTAACTGCTTTGGGCAGGAACGTAGTTGTCATGGTAGTAGCCAAGTCTCAATGTTGTACCAATGGGCAGTGGGGCTGCTTGCTCGGGACATGGCAACTGTTGACGAGAGAAGAACAACACAGACACCAATGCAAGTCCATGCAAATTAGCTATTCGCAATCGTACTTAATTAGGTACATGGTGAGTATCAATTTGGCTAACTGGTACAGCCAGTTAGTGGTACGTAGGCCAGACACTTATTGTCTTTGGCCATAAGTGGCCAGGAAGGGCCAAATGGTGTGGGTGCACGCCAGATGTGAATTAGAAGATTTTGACAGGCGGTAGCCTAGTAGGTATCTAATGACACTGGCTGCCTGGGTCATAAAATCTAGGGTTTTAGCCTTTTCCTTGCTGGTTCCCGTAGGCTTATGCCTTTAGGTGAACTTGAAGAAACAAGTCACAACCAAACAACAGCTAAGCAGAACAAATAAAATTGAACTAATTAAAGGAAAACAAAGAGAAGGGGAGTAAGGGGAAAGCCTTCTCTATCTGTGGAAGTCCTATGAATAGGCAGATGCCAATGGCTACCACAAAAGCTAGAATTTAAATCTTACTTCGGCTTAGTTTTAGTTTACACTAAGTAAGCATGCACAGTAGGGAATTCTTTAAGTGGAAGAGTGTTATCAATTGGGAGAGACAAAGAAAGAATCAAAATATAAGTAAAATGACAAAATGAAAGAGAAGAGAAGGAAAAGACAAGAAGAAAAAAAAAAAAAAGAAATAAATAAAAATAATAATAATAATAAACACAAAAATTTAAAATAATAATAAAGAAAAAATTAATAATTAAAATAAAAACTAATAACGCTAATAAAGAAAAATAAAGCAGTGAGAGAAATAAAATGTAAAACAGACAATAAAACAAAAAGAATAATAAGACAAACAAACTGAAAAGAAAAAGAAAAATTGAGAACACTAATCCTCCTAGAGTAAGATAGCCAGAAAGGACAGAGAGGTTGAGACAGAGAACAGAGAATGCAGAAACAAAAATAGCATAGACCTAACAGAGAAGGCCCACAAGGTGGCGACAGTGGCCCACACAATAGTGAGTTAAGGGGGGGGGGGGGGGGTTGGTTTTAACGTGGTTAGCCCTCAGAGGTACTGCAACCTGCCCTAACTAAGACGTGAATTTGAAATCGGAGCGCATTTACTCAAAGGCGGCTTAATGGCGATTTCATGTGTTATCACAAGAACAGAAAACTTTTTAGATCTAAGGGATCCTTTTGTGCTATTTATGCACAAGAAATGTGGGCAGGATTTCTTCGCTGCCATGCACACAAAATCACAATGGGGTTTCTTCGCCATTCTTTAAATTTACACTTGATCAGAGTGTTGGGGCTCTTCGTTTATATATCAATCACCGTTTGAGGCTGATTTCTACATGCAGTGTATCTTACGGTTAGCTACGCCGGTTTAGCTCTGCCAGAAGAGACTTATTGCCTGTCGAATTAACATTGGTCCAACGCAATGAATCGAGTCTAGCAATAAAATAATGCCTTTTAGAAAGATAAGAGGAACATCGCTCAAATCAATCTTTTACTGTGCTGGAAGAAGGTTTCTTCGTTCTTACCAGGTGATTACACAATTAAAAATGTGCTGTATTGCGATTTCATCGTCTTCAGACACAAGTTTAATGTTATGAACTGCAGTTTAACTTTAAGCACTTAACCGTGGCTAAATTTATCAGACAAATATATAGCGCTGTTAACGTGCTGAACTGAAAATCAGCTTAGAGCTTTTCAGTTATGAGCGGAGTGAGCTTGGGACGCTCACTCGCTGAGCGTGCGAAATATGGATTTAAGAATGAAACGAACAAAAGCGCGTTGGATTCAAAGCGCATTCACTCATGAGACAAGGTTTTTAAAACGTGCCCGCACAGTCTCCACCATTAAATGTAGCGAGTCTAGCTCAAATGGGTGAAATATATCTATAGCTCTAATCAAAGCGTGTTCTGATTAGTTATGGATATAAATCGACCATGAAAGGGAATGTTATATTAATTACTGTAGTCTAGCTTTAGAATTAAATGCGAAGCAGCTTGATCTATTTGTCCACCAAACTTACCAGGACAGTCTTCGTATTACTCTAAAAGAATAAATTATTCTTCTGGCCACGAAGCATAGTTTATTCTAAGTTAACAGAAATACAGTGCGTAGCGAAGAGCAACGTTAAAAGTGAACCTTGTCATGAGTAAAAACAGACGATCCAGCGGGGTAACCATGGATTTTAATAACTACGTAAAAACTACTGATATACGCAACTAGGTACAAACAAATAATACATATATACAGGGTAAGTGAAAGAAACACAAGGAAAAGTGATGAAAGTAACAATGGCAGAACACACAACAGTTTAACCTCGAGAATCAGCAATGAATTGAAATTCACCTTTAACAAGGGGCACTGACTTAAAGGACAGCTCTATAGATCGATTGAAATTTATACTTGTGTTAATTTTATGCCGTTCACGAGGGTCCTTGGTTCGTAGGCTTAGCGAGGAGTTTGCTGAATCTTCCGCGTCGATAGAGTCGAGGTGAACAGAGTTGGGTCTCGCCAAAGTGGAAAAGAAGAAAGAAAACAGTAATTGCCACGTGGTTTAACGAGACAAAGGAGAGTCCGGGGGAGTACCGGAAGAGGAAGGCGGAAGAGAGCAAGTCCATGAGGGAGAGAGAGAAAAGTGGAGTCAAAGTAGAGAAAAAGGAGAAGTAAAGAGGAAGAAAAAGAATAAGTAGTAAAAAGGAAGAAGATGAAAAGAAGCAAGCGTAGAGGAACGCGTTTCGTGGTCTTTTATGGACGATGCCAATGTACACGCCTCTCTGAGCTGCTGGCGAATCCAGAGAGAGATGAGAAAGTTCTGGGGGGAGAACTTTTTTGGTCTGTCCCAGAGCGGGTCGCATGTCAAGGCGGGGTTTGTATTAAGTTTGGATTAGGATAAAATATGGAAAAATATAGAATGATACATCCCATTGTCCTATAGTATGCATCATTAATTGGCATATTACGAGACAATGATTTTGGTACCAAACTTCAAGGAAATTATGATGTCTTGGACAGTGAAAGATCATTAGACATGGTTACAGACAACTTAAAATTAGCTTCTCACTCAAACTATCTAAAATCACTATAGTTAGGTGATCTAGACACACAACACATGCATATATGAATACATTATAACTATCTAGAAATATGATTACATGTTACATTCAAGAGACATTTTCACTGTGTGTGTGCGTGAGTGTGTGTATTTCCAGAAGAGGAGGCTGGCATTCTTCTAATGTCCCACCGGTCCTTGGTCACCTCAGGGTGACCTTTAGGGAGGACGTTTTTTTTCCTAGCCTTGCCGACTCTGATGGTAATCCATGTGGTCATAAACAGAGATTAGATCAGAGATTTACAGGCCCTTGGTCGGAGTTTTGGTGGACCCCTGCTGACGAACCTAATCGTGAAGTCACCCGTTAAGTCATGAAAGGGTTTCTTTTATTGCAGGTGTAAGTTGTGTGTGTGTGTGTGTTTCAAAGAGTCTCTTGCATTTCAAAGGGCATCTGGCCACAGGAGGCCTCTCGGGGTTACTCTCGGTCACCTGACTGGTGAAACTTTTTCATGTTCCGTCTGGGTTAATTCAGAAATCAGTTTGGGCACCGTCATACGTCACATATGGCAGGGTGGACCCCCAGCTGATTATCTCACCTTAAGGAACTGTATGTTAATTAGGTTCCTGAGAATGAGTCAGTGGGAACAAAAAAGGCAAACGGTCTCCCATGCAAACCAGGGGGTGCCAGCATGTCTGTGTGTGTGTGTGTGTGTGTGTGTGTGTGTGGGTGTGTGTGTGTGTGTGGAAAGAACACATTTTGTAACATATATTGTAAATGTTATTTCCTAAACTATATGATAGTTATGATATCACCACATCATTCACCATGAAATATGGATACAAATGATACCAAACATGCCCTAAGGAATACTGTAATTAACACAGTTTAGATTGCCAGTTTTAGGTCACCTGGTATCTCTGAAACACATTCCTGATCATTTTAACCTTAATCAAATTAATACCAATTTTAGAAATCTACTACAATGGCAGTGGGAGTTCTGGCTTACTTTGTGTCCTTGCCGCCCCTGAGCAGGTTGCCGCCCTAGGCAGCTGCCTGTATGGCCTATGACAGGATCCACCACTGGTTAGTGGGCGTGTTGTGGGTGATTTACAGAATAATTGTGTGTATGACATCATGTGCAAAGAAGGGATAGAAAGCAACATGAAAATTTGTCTTTTTTCATTTGTTCTTTGATCTCAGTAGCCATAGGGTGCTCAAAGAGACCAAAGAGTCAAAATGAAACTCAAAAGTATAGTGCTTTGAAAAAGTATTTGTCCCCTTCCTGATTTTTTTTTATTTTTGCTTTTGCTTGTGTCAGATCTTCAAACTAATTTTTATATAAAACAAAAACAACCTGAGTAAACACAAAGACAGTTTTAAATAATCAGTTTATTTATTGAAGGAAAAAAAAATTATCCAACACCAATTGGTTTTGTGTGAAAAAGTTACTCAGTTACTTAGTTACTCCATCAGCCAATTAGACTAATTAGACACCCCCAGGCTAGATTACTGCCAGCATCACTTAAATAGACCTTTCCAGCAATGTGCAGTAGGCTTAGGGCTCAACAAGCAGCACAATATGCCATGATCAAAAGAAATTCTAGAAGGGAAACAAACTTATTGAAATATATAAGCCTGTATATGGTTGCAAAGCCATTTCTCAGGCTCTAGGACTCCACTGAACTACAGTGAAAGCCATCATCTCCAAATTGAGAGAAATTGAAACAGTGGTGAATCTTCCAAGGAGTGGCCAGCCTATCATAATTCTTCCAGTAGAGCATCGACAACTCATCCAAGAAAGAACCCAGATAAACATCTAAGAAACTTCAGGCCTCGCTCACCTCAGATAAGGTCTGAGTTCATGATCCCTAAATTAGAAAAAGACTGGGCAAAAATGGTAGTCATGGGAGAGTTGCAAATAAAAAACCACTGCTAAAGAGGAACATTAAAGGCTTATTTCACATTTGCCAAAAAATCAACTTGATGACTCCCTTTTGTGGTAATGTTCTGTGGACTGATGAGTCAAAAGTGGAACTTTTTGGAATACATAGGTCTCATTACATCTCAAATTATGCTAACACATCCACAATATGAACATCATACAAATAGTCAAATGGGGGTGATTCACTGCTTCAAGGTGAATGTCCTGTGTGACTGACTCTGTGATCTGAAGCTCAAGGGCAATTGGGTTATGAAGCAAGACAATGATCTGAAGCACAAGAGCAAGTCCACCTTCGAATGGATAAAAAGAAACAGAACCTAGGGTTTTGGAGTGGCCTGACTTGTCCTGACTTAACTTGTGCAAAAAAAAAAAAAAAAAAAAAAAACAATTTATATATATATATATATATATATATACACACACACACACACACATATATATATATATATATATATATATACACACACACACACACATACATACAGGTGCATCTCAATAAATTAGAATGTCGTGGAAAAGTTCATTTATTTCAGTAATTCAACTCAAATTGTGAAACTCGCGTATTAAATAACTTCAATGCATACAGACTGAAGTAGTTTAAGTCTTTGGTTCTTTTAACTGTGATGATTTTGGCTCACATTTAACAAAAACCCACCAATTCACTATCTCAACAAATTGGAATACTTCATAAGACCAATAAAAAAACATTTTTAGTGAATTGTTGGCCTTCTGGAAAGTATGTTCATTTACTGTACATGTATTCAATACTTGGTAGGGGCTCCTTTTGCTTTAATTACTGCCTCAATTCGTCATGGCATGGAGGTGATCAGTTTGTGGCACTGCTGAGGTGGTGTGGAAGCCCAGGTTTCTTTGACAGTGGCCTTCAGCTCATCTGCATTTTTTGGTCTCTTGTTTCTCATTTTCCTCTTGACAATACCCCATAGATTCTCTATGGGGTTCAGGTGTGGTGAGTTTGCTGGCCAGTCAAACACAACAACACCATAGTCATTTAACCAACTTTTGGTGCTTTTGGCAGTGTGGGCAGGTGCCAAATCCTGCTGGAAAATGAAATCAGCATCTTCAAAAAGCTGTTCAGCAGAAGGAAGCATGAAGTACCCCAAAATTTCTTGGTAAACGGGTGCAGTGACTTTGGTTTTCAAAAAACACAATGGACCAACACCAGCAGATGACATTGCACCCCAAATCATCACACACTGTGGAAACTTAACACTGGACTTTAAGCAACTTTGGCTATGAGCTTCTCCACCCTTCCTCAGGACTCTAGGACCTTGGTTTCCAAATGAAATACAAAACTTGCTCTCATCTGAAAAGAGGACTTTGGACCACTGGGCAACAGTCCAGTTCTTCTTCTCCTTAGCCCAGGTAAGACACCTCTGACATTGTCTGTGGTTCAGGAGTGGCTTAACAAGAGGAATACGACAACTGTAGCCAAATTCCTTGACACGTCTGTGGCTCTTGATGCCTTGACCCCAGCCTCAGTCCATTCCTTGTGAAGTTCACACAAATTCTTGAATTGATTTTGCTTGACAATCCTCATAAGGCTGCGGTTCTCTCGGTTGGTTGTGCATCTTTTTCTTCCACACTTTATCCTTCCACTCAACTTTCTGTTAACATGCTTGGATACAGCACTCTGTGAACAGCCAGCTTCTTTGCCAGTGAATATTTGTGGCTTACCTAGTGAACCAAACTGAGAGACCATTTTGAAGGCTCAGGAAACCTTTGCAGGTGTTTTGAGTTGATTAGCTGATTGGCATGTCACCATATTCTAATTTGTTGAGATAGTGAATTGGTGGGTTTTTGTTAAATGTGAGCCAAAATCATAACAATTAAAAGAACCAAAGACTTAAACTACTTCAGTCTGTGTGCACTGAATTTATTTAATACACGAGTTTCACAATTTGAGTTGAATTACTGAAATAAATGAACTTTTCCATGACATTCTAATTTATCGAGATGCACCTGTATGTATACACACACACATATATATATATATATATATATATATATATATATATATATATATATATATATATATATATAGTATCTCACAAAAATATTTTATTATATCTTTTCATGGGACAACACTGACGAAATGACACTTTGCTACAATGTAAAGTAGTGAGTGTACAGCTTGTATAACAGTGTAAATTTGCTGTCCCCTCAAAATAACTCAACACACAGCCATTAATGTCTAAACCGCTGGCAACAAAAGTGAGTACACCCCTAAGTGGAAATGTCCAAATTGGGCCCAATTAGCCATTTTCCATCCCTGGTGTCATGCGACTCGTTAGTGTTACTGGTCACTGGTCACTGGAAGTTCAACATGGCACCTCATGGAAAAGAACTCTCTGAGGATCTGAAAAAAAGAATTGTTGCTCTACATAAAGATGGCCTAGGCTATAAGAAGATTGCCAACACCCTCAAACTGAGCTGCAGTTATCAAAGATAATACCAAGGTTGCAGACAGCAGAGGAGGGTCTGACCAGGACACCATTAATATCAATTAATTGGTCAGGAAGACGAGATCGAACATGTAGAGATGCTACTACTAACACATCAGTTTTTTCGGTATTGAGTTTGAGAAAATTGCTAGTCATCCAGGAATTAATGTCCTTGATACTGTCGGAAAATAGCTAGGGCTCAGAAGGGGAGTCTCCCTCCGAGCTCCGACATCCAGGGTGGAATTGAGTTCCCTCTCAGCTGTTTTGATCCTTTCAAACTCTTATTACACTCAAACTACTATCAATAAATTGAGACTCTTCAAACGTGGATGAGAAAGAGCAAACGTTGTTTTAATACAGTCCACAAATATGAAAGTCCTTTGAGCTCAAGGAGAACAATACTCACAATACAAAACACATTTCTATGTTATTGTAAGCAAGTACATCAGCATACACTGCACCCTCAGTGTCCTCTGTGTTCTCAAAAACTCCCTAGAAATTCCCCTCTATTTATGCTGAGGCGCTGTGTAGCGCCTCCTTCTCTAATTTGCATATGCCCCGGCGAATTCCCCTTATTTTCCAGTATGGCCCTTTTGGCCCCTCCTATCTTCATTTGCATTTTTTGCCAAATTCCCCTTATTTTCCACTTTTCTGAAAAATTCCCCTTCATGCGTCATTTTTGACTTATATCCTGTTCTTCGTATTTCCCCTTAGTTCCAGTTTTACTTCTGTCCTTGCGCCCTTTTTTGGTATTTCCGTCTTTTGGATTTCCCCTTATTTTCGGCCTTTGCCGTCATTTGTTATTAAAAAAACTGTCTGTATTTAACCTAACCTTCCTAGTTTTCTCGATATATTCAGTTGTGGACTATCGTGCTACGCAACACTTTACCGTTATTCTCCCTTCAGGATGCCTAAAATGTGTAAGTCAAGTCATATTTTTACTCTTCTCATTTTGTTATTTTAGTTTATGTCCTTGCCCCTACTACGTGCCTACTATTTTCTGTACTTATATGCTTAATGCTGTTTTTGTGAGACTTTAGTAATGCTCTGGTTACGGTCAGTTTCGGTAAGCTGTGTCTCTAGATTTTTGCAAGCTGTTTAGGTAGGACGTTCCTTAAACATGACTACTACTGTCTTTGTTATTGTCTGGCTATTCAACTAACTTATTTAGCTTAAGGCAAGAGCGTGTAATTTCTTCCCAAGTCTTCTCCTGTCTCATCCATGTTCCTTTCTTTCTAGCCCGCCCTCGTGGTTCTCTCCCATTTTCCTCTGGGACAGCTGAGGTCACCCTCTATCGTCGTTATCAGCTGACACATCTGGCTACTGGCATTTCTGAGTATCTGGAGCAGCTTTATAGCACTCCTCTGCCCTCTGCTCCTTTGTTCCCGGTCCGAATTTCACCAGGGGTCAGACTGGAGTCTGTGTCTACTCAGACACAGATGCCTTTCACCCATTCCCGCCTCACTCAGACCCCTACGCTTTTGGCGATGACTACTTCTCAATCTACACAGACCGAGTGCTGCCCACACGTGGATGGTTGCCCATGGGACTCTAGAATTCCCCTTTCCCCCAGTGTTCTTCAGAACTTGGATGAGTCAACTTTGTCTACTCCTGTCTCTCCCACTGATTATTCCCCAACGAGTCCAGTTGCTCCTCCCTCTATTATTCCTCTTTCTCCTCCTCCTATTGCTATCCGTCCCAATGTGAGGCGGGCTCTCCTCTTTTCAGATTAATCTGTATCAACCCTTTTCCTGAATAAACATGGTTGTTTTTCCCACTCTTGCCTTCTAGTTTTTATTAGCGCTTCTACTTTCATTATTCCTAAGTGCTAAATAAGGTCTAAGCACTTACTTATTTGCTTACTATGTGCTAAATATGGTCTTACCTCTGTTATCCTCTTTCATTATTCCTAAGTGCTAAATAAGGTCTAAGCACTTACTTATTTGCTTACTATGTGCTAAATATGGTCTTACCTCTGTTATCCTCAGCATCAATACATTCAGATAAGGAGTTTGTGGGGAAAGGAGCAGCATGATGTGAGCTTATATAAAGTTGAGTGTCGTCAGTGTAGCAATGAAAATTAAGACCATGGCGGTGAATAATGCGACCTAAGGGAAGTATGTAGATGACAAAAAGCAGTGGACCAAGTACAGAACCCTGAGGAACACCTTGAGAAATAGAGACTGTGGTAGATTTAAATTGATGAATGGTAATGAAGTGCTGACAATCAGAGAGGTAAGAGATAAACTAAGAAAAAGCAATGCCAGAAATTCTAATAAATAGAAATAAGTGTACTGTGTGAGATAGTATCAGAAGCAGAACTAATGTAAAACTAGGAAGACCAGAAAAGTGATGGCACCTGAATCGGAAGCCATCAAGATATCATTGATAAACTCTGACTAGTGCAGTCTCAGTGCTGTGAAGTGGACAGAAGCCAGACTGAAAACATTCAAAGAGATTGTAAGATTTTAAGTAGGAGAGAAGCTGAGAAGCAACCACTTTCTCCATTACTTTAGCCAAGAAAGGCAGATTAGAAATAGGGTGGTAGTTTTTAAGATCTGAGGGGTCCAAGCTAGGCTTTTTTAAAACTGGAATGACAGCAGCAGGTTTGAGTTCTGAAGGGACAAATCCAGTACTAAATGTTCTATTGATGAGGTGGGAAATAGGCACTGAGATAACAGGCCGACAAAGCTTAAGTAAGGCAGTGGGGGCAGGATCAAGCTGACAGGAAGTAGAATTAGATTTAGTAATCAACTCAGAAACAGCAGATGGTGTAGTGGGAACGAAATCAGCAAAGGTACCTATCTATGAGTGAGAAAATCCTGCAGTGAGTCTGTAGGGACAGTTGAGGGAAAAAGTTTGTAAACAGAGTTAAGTTTATCTTGAAAGGCGTTAAGGAATGACTGACAGAGTTCAGTAGAGGCAGAAATGAGGGGGACAGGAGTATTAATGAGTTTATTAACAGTATGGAAGAGTGTTTTGGGTCTAGAAGAGCCATTAATAATTATAAAAATAATAATTAAATAATTATTATAAAAATAGGATGAGCGTGCAACATTTAGTGCAGATTTGTATGCTCGTATATGAACGTTATATGCATCCAAGTGAACAGTAAGACCAGTTTTTTTGTAAAGACGCTCAAGGCGTCATCCCTCAGCTTTAAGAGTATGCAGTTCCTGTGTGTACCAGGGGGAGGAGTGAGTGGAGGGGACATATCTACACTTAAGAGTTGCATGTAGATCAAGGGCGTTAGAAATAGATTTGTTATAATCAGAGATGATGTCAGTTGGACAGGATAGCTGCATGATGAGATTTTACAGCAGACATGGAAAGAGGAAATTCACAGCTCAATTCCATAAATAAGTGATCAGGCAGTCCAATCTGAGATCTGGATACAGTGACATTGTTTAGACCATGAGTACATATCAAATAATAACCAGGAGGAGTAAGCAGGTTCATATGTAAATTGTCATTAGGAATTTGCCATGTTTTGGTGAGCAGCAGTATATCCAGGTTTTTCTCAGTTATTGTGGTGCAGAGCATTGAGGCCTTATCTGTCACGGACCGGCAATTATACAGCGTGATAACAGGATGAGAACAGTTAGATAGTGTAGATCTCCATTCATGTGGTAGTTCGCGTGGCATAGTTAATAGGGAGTTATAGTTCCTCCCATATTGAGCCGATGACAGCGACGAGTAGCGTGTGTTCATACGAGATGACCAGATGGAGGGAATGGAATTAGATGATGAATAATGATAAGAAAGATGTTGTCGGGGTGAACAATGGATGTATCGCAGACGGCGAGAAATCCCGAGCGCTTTGCAGAGACCATATGCAGCGGGACATATGGTCCAACTGGGACAGAGTGTTCAAGCCCCGCAGTTGCATGGATGAATAGCCATATGCCATTATGAGAACACATCCAACCAAAAAAACTAGAGCTGACACTATTTGCAAGCCAGAGGTGGGTGATTTGAGTCCAAAGGTAAACATTACTACTACTGCAGTATTATTACTACAGCGGAGTTTGTATATTCTGCCACCACAGCAAAGCACAGAAACCTACCAGTTTTCTGAGTGGCGGGAGGTAACCCACCACCCAAAACAACTGACCACGTATTTAACAAGAAAGAGGAAACTCACTCACCAACCAAGCGGAAAGGTACAGTGGAATATCACCAGGACAGGTGAACCAATGGCAGAGAGACTCACCGTCAGCAGCAGACAGTAGTAGCAAGAACAAAGCAAGTCCAAAACAAATCCAAAAGCAAAAAGAGAATCCAGCGAAGAAGTGAAGTGATTAACATACAATCCACAGGAGTAATCCACAGTAGTCAGGTGAAAGAAAAAACAAGTTAAAGTCCAAAACCACAAAACAAACAAACAAAAGTACTAGTGAGAAGCGGCAGCTGAACGCGCTCAGCGTGCTCTCACCGGAAATGACATTCAATCAAAAAATACCATTGCCATGAAGGGGTGCACTTGGTCTGCAACAATGTTTAGATTGGCGGTACGTATCAAAGTAGCATCCATATGAATGCCAAGACCCAAGGTATTCCAGCAGAACAATGCCCAGAGCATCACACTTCCTCCACCAGCATGCCTTCTTCCAATAGTGCCATCTCTTCCCCAGGTAAATGACTCACATGCAAATGGCCATGCAAATGATGTAAAATAAAACATGATACATCAGACCAGGCCACCTTCTTCCAATACTCCAAGGTCCAATTCTGATGCTCACGTGCCCATTGTAGGCGTTTTCGGGACAGTGGGTCAGCATGGGCACTCTGACAGGTTCAGCTACTGTGCTGCGATGTACTGTGTTCTGACACCTTTCTGTCATAGCCAGCATTAACCTTTTCAGCAATTTGTGCTTGTAACTATTTAACGTTGGGCAAAGACGAAACGGGAACTGGCTGAACATAAACATAAAGTTTAATAATAAACGAAACTGAAACAGAACATAAAACACACAAACTGAACACAAAATGCACGTGGTCTCTCTCCCTCTCCCCGGCACTTCCAGCCGTTCCTTTAGCTCTCTCTCCCACTGATTAGACAAATCAGTGCCAGGTGTGTGTCCTCACAGCCTGGCCACTCCCTCCTCCTCGCCACAGTGCTACAGTAGCTCTTCTGTGGGATTGGACCAAACGGGTTAGCCTTCACTCCCCATGTGCATCAATGAGCCTTGCGTGCCTATGACCCTGTCACCAGTTCACTGGGTGTCCTTCCTTGGACCACATTTTTGGTACAAACTAACCATTCCACTAACCACGCCATTTTGGAGATGCACCCAGTTGTCTAGCCATCACAATTTTTCCCTTGTCAAAGTTGCTCAGATCCTTATGCTTGCCCATTTTTCCTGCTTCCAACACATCAACTTCGAGAACTGACTATTCACTTGCTGCCTAATAAATAACACCCCTTGACACGTGTCATTCTAGCGAAATAATCAACATTATTCACGTCAACTGTCAGTGGTATTAATGTTATGGCTGATATGGCATGTGTTTATATATAGTCATGTGAAAAAATGATTACACCCCATGGAAATTGTTGGCTTTTTTTGACATATTTTGACAAGCAAACATTTGATCCTCTTTGAAACTGTGCATATTAATAAAGGTGTTACACTCTATCAAATTACATATAAAATTGACATTTTGTCATTTTCACATTTTAAATTAACAAAAAAACAACAATAACAGATCAGTCATATGGAAAAAGTAAGTACACCCCTACATTTATCACACCTTTAAATACATAAAATTAGAATCAGGTGTTCAAGATTGGGTACCAGTTATTAGAACCTGCTTAGGGAATGCAGGTGTTATTTAAGCCTCTCACATCTAGTGTCTGGTGTTCCCTTTGCTATTGAGGTGTGTGGTGTCATCATGCCAAGATCTAAAGAGTTCTGTAAGGCCTTCAGAAAAAAAGGTTGTGGATGCCTATGAGTCTGGCAAGGGATTTAAAAAGATCTCCAAATTATTTGAAATACTGTACATCATTCCACTGTAAGGAAAAAAAATCTACAAATGGCGCAGATTTCAAACGACTGCATATTTGTCCAGGACAGGCCATCCCAGCAAATTCAGCCCAAAAGCAGACTGTGTGATGCAAAAAGAAGTCTCCAAGAACCCCAAAATTTCATCACAGGATACTGCTGGTAAATCTTGCAACTGTTGGTGTCCAAGCGCATGCTTCTACAATCAGAAAGGGATTGTACAAATTTGACCTGCATGGGAGGCATGCCAAGAAAAAGCCTTTGTAACATTACAGTTTGCCACTGAGCATACAGACAAAGACCAGGCCTTTTGGAATAATGTGCTCTGGACAGACAAATCAAAGATAGAGTTGTTTGGCTACAGTATGAGCAGACATATTTGGTGCTGACCAAGACAGCTTTTCGGGAGAAGCACCTCATACCAACTGTGAAGCACGGTGGTGCAAATGTTATGGTTTGGGGTTGCTTCGGGCACTGGACAGCTTGCATTCATTGATTCAACTATGAATTCTGCATTATATCAAAGAATGCTTGAATGTAATGTGAGGCCATCTGTCCAAAAGTTGAAGCTGAACCGAAAGTGGACCTTTCAACAGGATAATGATCCTAAGCACACTAGCAAATCCACCAAGCAATGGCTCAAAAAGAAGAAATGGAGGGTTCAAATCAAATCCTGGATTTGAATCCCATTGAAATGTTGTGGGGGATTTGAAACGGACAGTACTTGCAAGAAAACCCTTAAACATCTTGCAAATGAAAGAGTGGTAAAAAATTCTAGCAAGCCTGGTGGACAATTATGCAAAATGCCTACAAGAAGTTATTTCTGCTAAAGGAGGCAATACTAGCTTCTAGGCCAAGGGTATACTTTTGTTCAAGTATATCAACTTTATTAATATGCACTGTTTCAAAGATCAAATGTTTGCTTGTCCAAATGTCAAAACGGCAACGGGGTGTACTTATTTTTCACATGACTGTATAATACTTGTTGTTTTCATTGTGGTGCAAGTTTCTGCAGAAAATTAAATAGTAGTTTGCATTATTTTAATTACACTTCTTTCTCATGGTGTATAATACAGGCACTTTATGATGGTGCAGTGAGAGAGAAGCAATCGCTGTTGGATGATGCTGAAGGGTGCCGCAGCAAAATGTCTAGTGCAGTGGCACTTATTGATGGACTTGGTGGTGAGAAGGTGGGTCCTTACATAGAAATCCTGGTATCTTATTGTTTTTTAAACAGCATTATAATACTCGCTTCTTTCATTTTATTAGAAGAATACTTGTGATTATTGTCCTGACAATTCAGTTATTTTTGTTCTAAAATTTCCTGCCCATCAGGACCAAAAAGCCCAGTATTATTAGGTATACTGTATGGCAACAGACTTCACATGACCTTCCCTTTTTTATGTAAAACCCACTGATGCTTGTTGCCAAAATAAAAAAAGTAAATAATTTAATTTAAAAAATGCTGCAATTATGTGTCAAACATATTCAGGTAATGCGTGCAACTATTTTTTAACATTTACAAGCTGCTTTTTCCTATTTAAAAAATTGCAGTCAATTAATCTTCTAAACATGTTATTAACCTGTTTAATATTCTTTTTTTTAAAGAGTAGTGGCTTTTATCTGGTATGCCATATGTACACTCACCAAACAGTTTATTATGAACACCTATACACCTACTCATTCATGTAGTTATCTGATCAGCTAATCATGTGGCAGCAGTGCAATGCATAAAATAATGCAGAAACGGGCCAGCAGCTTCAGGTAATGTTCACGTCAACCATCAGAATGGGGGAAAATGGGATCTCAATGATTTTGACTATGGCCTGATTGTTGGTGCCAGACGAGCTGGTTTGAATATTTCAATAACAGCTGATCTCCTGGGATTTTTATGCATAATAGTCTCTAGAGTTTACTCAGAATGGTGCAATAAAGATAAAACTTCTAGTGAGCAGCAGTTATGTGGACAGAAATGCCTTGTTGATGAGAGAGGTCCTCGAGGGTAACTCAGATAAGCATTCTACAATTTTGGTGAACAGAAAAGCATCTCAGAATATACAACAAATCGAACCTTGAGGCGGACACCCAACCTACAACAGCAGATGACCATGTTAGGTTCCATTTCTGTCAGCCAAGAATAGAACGCTGAGGCACAGGGTCACCAAAACTAGACAGTTGAAGAGTGGAAAAATGTACCTGATCTGAGGAATCTCGATTTCTGCTGAGGCACACAGATGGTGGGTCAGAATTTGGCACCAACAGCATGACTCCCTGGACCCAACCTGCCTTGTGTCAATAGTCCAGGCTGGTGGAGGTGGTGTAATGGTGTGGGGAATGTTTTCTTGGCACACTTTGGCCCCGTTAATACCAATCATCACTTGTATGCCATATCCTATTTGAGTACTGTTCTTGACCATGTTCTTGACCATCTAATAGAAGTTCCAGCATGATAATGCATCATGTCACGAAAAATCTGCAGGAATTGCATGATGCAATCATGTCATCATGGACCAGAATCTCAAAGGACCGTTTCCAACAACTTGTGGAATCAATGCCATGAAGAATTGAGGCTGTTTTGAGAGCAATTTGTTTTTTTTTTGAGGAGGCCTATACTAACAATATTAGTACAGCGTTAATAATAAAGTGTTTGGTGAGTGTAGCTTGTTTGTATGTAGGTAAAATTCTTCATATTAGGTCTTGTTCATTTCTAGGTACCAGTATTGTGTCAAAAACAAAAATATTTGAGAAATTTCTTTTCTTCAGCACAGTTCTATTTCAATTGGATGTAAGGTTTCTCTCATAGTTTGATTAATTTGTGAGTGATTTCTATATTTATTTTTATGCATTTATGGAACAGAATGACAAACTTTGTCCTTGTTAGATCCGCTGGACAGAGAGCAGTACTGAGTTCCAGTGGCAAATAAAGCATCTTATGGGAGACGTGCTACTAGCTACTGGGTTCCTGTCCTATTCTGGTCCATTCAACCAGGAGTACCGCAGTCATCTTCTAGAGCAATGGAAGAAAGAAATGAATATCAACTATATTCCATATAGTCAGGTATGTACAGTGGGTATGGAAAAGAACCTCCCGCCCCCCTTAAAATAATTACATTTTGTTGCTTTGTAGCCTGAAATGAAGATGGACACAATTTTTTTTTATCCAGCTGTATTTACTCAGTGCAATTTATAACATCCAAGTGAGAGATATAACACAAACATGTCAGATTTTTTTTTTTTTTTTTTTTTTTTAAATTAAAAAACAGAATTACTGAGTTGGAAAAAGGATCACCCCCTTGTGTCAGTATTTTGTTGATCCACCCTTTGCTTTAATTACAGCCTTTAATCTGTTGGGATATGTCTATACTAACTTTGCACATCTAGACTTTGCAATATTTGCCCACTCTTCTTTGCAGAACTGCTCAAGTTCAGTTAAATTTGATGGTGACTGTTTGTGTCTTCAAGTCTTCAAGTCATTCCACAGATTTTCAATGGTGTTGCAGTCTGGGCTCTGACTAGGCCATGCAAAGACATTCACATTTTTCTCCTTCAACCACTGTGTGGTCAATTTTGCTGTGTGCTTTGGGTCATTGTCATGTTGGAAGGTAAACCTTCTTCCCATTGACAACTTTCTGGCAGAGGGCAGCAGATTTTCCTCAAGAATTTGATGGTATTTTGCCCCATTCATTTTTCATTCTATCCTGACAAGTGCTCCAGTCCCTGCTGCAGAGAAACACCCCCATAACAGGATATTATCACCTCCATGCTTTACTGTAGGAATGGTGTTATTTAGATGGTGAGCTGTACTGGATTTCTGCCAGACATATCGTTTGGCATTGAGGCCAAATGATTAAATTTTAGTCTCATCTGACCATAACACCTTTTTCCATGTGGCCTCAGAATTTTCAAGGTGTGTTTTGACAAAGCTCAGTCGTGGGTGATTTTTTTTCTTGCAACCCTCCCAAACAAGCCACATTTGTGGAGAATTTGTGATATTGTTGTCACATGCACACAATGACCACTCTTTGTCATAAATTCCTGCAACTGCTTCAGAGTTGCTGTAGGCCTCTTGGTAGCCTCTCTGACCAGTTTCCTGAGCTAATCAAAATGACCACAGCTGATCACAGTTGAAAGTCAAATGGCTTTGTGTGCCATTGAGAAGGTGATTAGGTACACCTGATTGAGTTTACAAGTCATTTTTAGGACGGGGTGATCCTTTTTCCAAGTCAGTGATTCTGTTTATTTATTTATTTATTTATTTATTTTCTGACATGTTGGTGTTATATCTTTCACTTGGATGTTATAAGTTGCACTGAGTAAATACAGCTGGATAAAACAAAAACTGTATCCGTCTTCATTTCAGGCTGAAAAGCAACAAAATGTGATTATTTTAAAGGGGGTGATTCTTTTCTATACCCACTGTAATAAGTTCATTTTTAGTGGGCTTTTGTTGCTGCTGCTGCTGTTGTTTTGTAATAAAGAACATGAGGTAATGATCCATTGGAGTGTTACATTTACAAAGTACACCCTTTTCACTATTTTCTTCTTTTAGAACCTTAATATCAGCAGTATGCTGGTAGATAATGTCACTATAGATGAGTGGAATCTTCAGGGCCTGCCCAATGATGAACTATCTGTTCAGAATGGAATCATTGTTACTGGCTCCTCCCGATATCCACTTCTCATTGACCCTCAAGGCCAGGGAAAGACCTGGATCAAGAACCGTGAACGTAATAATGAGCTACAGGTATTGAGAGCAAAATAAATAAATAGAATAAAATTGTTTAATGATTTAAATGTATTGTAAAATTAATGAATGTCTTACTAGAATCACTTTTTCTGTTATGCATTAACATTATTATTATTGTTTGACTTTCTGGTCATTAGGTGACATCTCTAGACCACAAATATTTCCGAACTCACCTTGAACATACTTTGTCTCTTGGCAATCCCCTACTCATTGAAGATGTTGGAGAAGAACTGGATCCTGTTCTAGACAACATTTTAGAGAAGAACTTCAGTAAATCTGGCTCAACATATAAAGTATAAAAGATTGCATACAAAATCAGTCACCACTGCTTTTATTGCTTTATGTACACTGATGTTAAGATGCAATTCACATACAGTTTATTAATTATCCTTATAATTTATTTTATCTTATCCACTGTAATCTTTTCTTTAACATCCGTTGTGATTGTCCATTTCCACTCTACACACAGGTTAAAATAGGAGATAAAGAGGTAGATGTAATGAAAGGATTTACCCTTTACATTACCACAAAACTGGCCAACCCAACCTATAGTCCTGAAATAAGTGCTAAAACTGCAGTTGTGGACTTTACTGTCACAATGAGGGGTCTAGAGGACCAGCTGCTGGGTCGTGTTATCCTCATAGAGAAACAAGTGAGACATATAAGCATATGGGTCAAATCATAATGCATGCTAAACTTTAAACAGCTTTTTTAATCCATTTTAGTCTTATAAAGAATATATGCTTTGTGTCTGTTAGACAGTTGTATTAACTGAAATTGCTGTAGTTCATGATAAACATGTCATTTAGCTCCCATAAAGTGCCACTGAACTTTTCAACATTTTAGTGTTACACTCTGGACCTGAAATGGGCTTATCTGTGATTTTTACTGTTTGATTTACACAGTATGTCCAACATGTGCAAACTATTTTTATTTTGACACAAACTTAAAACAAACAAAAAGAAAAAACAGACATTTATTGGCAGTGCTTAATTAGTAAATCAGCAGGTCCCGGCAGAGCTTAATTTGAGGATCTCTAAATAATAGCACACCTGCGCCCCGGAACCTTTTTATGTGGATCCGGCACCTCTGCAGCTGGATATTTAAAGTCTCCCGCAGCAATATTATTAAAACAATAATTTAATTTAATAATCTAATCTTACATTACCAGTGCTCAAGTATTGCTAATAGCCAATCAGTAGCCTCTTTCACATAACGTAATCATTTCAAGTTCAAAGTTCACCTGAATTCGTTGTCACAATGCGAAGCCTATAGTCACGTAGCATGCATTGTAGAGTGTGTCATGGCGAAAAGAAAGCAGTTATCATTACCAGCATTTTTTAAGAACACAAACAAAATACTAAAAAGGCAAGAGTCCAAGAGAGCGAGCAGCAGTGGGTCACTGATGAAGCAGTTCCCACGACAAGCAGTGATAACGCTAGCCTTAACCTGTGCATGGCTTTGAAAGTGAGATTGACTGCCCGGAATTAAATAGAGTTAACAGCCCAAGTACCATCATTCGGGCTTTTAGGGAGCACAGGGACTCAAATAGACAAAAAGTTCCAGAAGGACTGAGGCAGTTGTTGGCTTCTGTGAATACCATACTGATCTCGAGTGGAGGGTAGATCTCAAGCAGGGTTTGTCCAAAATCTCATCTGTAGCTGGCAGCATGGATCCCTTCTCATCCACACCATCTTGTCTCTGATGTTTTTGAACATCGTGGGTCCACTGCTTCAAAGTTCAATCCCGAGCCATTTGTGCACTCATGGATACGTAAAGGAACAGGGAAGAGTAGGAGAACACTGACATGACAGCTTTGTGGAATATTTTGTCTTAGGTAAGATGATTTTTTTTCTTGATTATCTTGTGCAGTTCATGTTTATTGTAAATACACTTACTGTGTAGCTTTGTTTTCAAAATGTTCCGGGACCTGCAGATTTACAAATTAAGCACTGAATAAGAGGGTAGTGATCCGGCAGGTCGGGAGGTACGCGAAAGGTCCTGGTCCCCGAACTTACAAACACATACATAGCCAATGATATTTGGTGCTGATAGGTAGGCCTATGTAATTGATCACATTGGTACTGCAACATAACGAGTTTATAGCAGTGAATATTCTCAGTACAAAGGGAAACATTTATGGATGGCACATTCTATCAATTTATGTGCTGTCACCTCAGTTAGCTACAAAACACACTTACCCAAAACACTTCGTAAACAAAGCTACACTTCATACAGTAGGCCTACTTACGATAGACTAACATTAACTACACAACAAAATCAAGAAAAATAGCATCTTACCCAACAAAAAATTTTCCACAAAGCTGTCATGTCAGTGTCCTCCTACTCTTCCCTGTGTTACTTACGTATCCATGAGTGCACAAATGGCTTGGGATTGAACTTCGCAAGCAGTGGACTCATGATGTTCAAAAGCATCAGAGACAAGATGGTGGGGATGAGAAGGGATGCACACTGCAAGCTACAAATGAGATTGAGATTGATGAGCTGCCTCAGTCTTTCTGTAACTTTTTGTCTATTTGAGTACCTGTACTCCCTAAAAGCCAGAATGGCACGGGCTGTTAACTATATTTAATTTCGGGCAGTCAATCTCACTTTCAAAGCCATGCGCAGGTTGACAATGATTAGCCTCGTAAGCACTTCTAAAAATCTTGCACAATCAGGCTAGCGTTATCACTGCTAGTCATGGGAACGGTCACCAAACTGCTTCATCAGTGACCTGCTGCCACTCGCGCTCTTGGACTCTTGCCCTTTTTTTTGCTCCATTTCTCACCGTCATTGTTTGTGTTCTTAAAAAATGCTGTTAATAATAACTGCTTTCTTTTCGCCATGACACACTCTACAGCACATGCTATGTGACTGTAGGCTTTGCTTCATGACAATGAATTCATGTGACCTTTGAACTTGAAATGATTACATTATGTGAAAGAGGCTATTGATTGGCTATTAGCAATATTTGAGCACTGGTAATATAAGATTAGCATTCTTATTCCATTTTTTGTTGTTCTATTTTACTTTTGGTGAATAATAATAAAAAAATATATATATATATATATATATATATATATATATATATATATATATATATATATATATATATATATATATTTGTTTTGATAATATTGCTGCATGAGACTTTAAACACCCAGCTTCAGAGGTGCCGGATCCACATAAAAAGGTACCGTAACGCAGGTGTGCTATATTTTGGAGGTGCCAGATCCTATTCTCAAATTAAGCTCTGTTTATTGCTATTGCATAAGTATTCACCCCTCTTGTTCAATAATTTGTAGGACCACATTTGGCTACAGTTACAGCTTTGCATCTGGAACCTGATTTATTTACCAATTCTCAAGCAGAATAGCAATTTTTAAGTCTTGCCACAGATTTACATCTGGACTTTGACTGGACCTTGCTTACATATTCAGGTTTTCGGTTTTGAAACACTTGATTGTAACTTGAAGTGATGGTTGTAAATGGCAGGCAACCCTGGCAGTTATCTGGCATTCATAGAACCAAAGCATCTACCAGGTGCTCTAGCATTCAGGATCATTTCTTGGACTGCACACTGCAGTCATCAAGCTATTCACCACATTGAGGGAGCAGACCCATAGATAGTCTGGCTAGGGATCCCACACCTCTCTGTTCTTCTGTAACAATAAGTCTGCCCAGTTTCCAGGGCGTCTTAATCACTAGAAAGTGTAACAGTGGGCACCAGGTTCTTGCTGGCCATTTTTGGAGCACCACTAGAACTCTGGTTAGATTGCTGAATTTTGTTCAACTTGATTAGAATCATCAAATGAGGTGGAAATGCATACAGTAGGCCGCGAGGCCAGTTGTGAGCTAGTATGTCTTGTCCCAGAGATCTGCACTTGACAATGATTCAACTGTACTGTCTACTAGTGTGTAGCTGAATTTTTCCCAGATTTGCTGCACCACCTCTGGGTACAAGCATGCTCTTCTGGATATATGCATTGTTTGCAGTATAATAATTGTTTGTGATAACCACTGATAGGTGTGTCCTATTTGTGAGAAAGTTTTAATGTGAAATGGGTCCATACCAAGTGACACCAAGAAAGCTGTCGATTCATTCATCCTTTGCGGGGATTTCTCCTTGGAGGAATCGTACAATGAAACCCTGAGGCACACCTTCGACCAAGTGAGACTAATTTTTGGTCAACAAATACAGATGAATGTTCCACTATACTATCCATATTTTTCAGTTATTAAATATGTTATATCAAGTTATGCAGGATGCTCAAACTAAAGAGATGACCTTAGAGATGACTAGAGATGACCCAATTGTTGGTACCAAGCTGCTACAGGGAAATCATTTCCATACAACTCCTTGTAATCCCATGGCTGAATATTTAGGCAGTATAAGACACTAAACCATCTCATGGCCCATTTCTATTGGCCGGGCATTCATGGTGATATATGAGGGTAGTGTACGGCATGTCACAAATGTCATCTGGTGAATCTGCCATCCACACCAAAAGTGCCATTGCACCCCCTTCCATTAATTGAAGTCCCCTTTGATAGAATTGGTATGGACCTTGTTGGACAATTAGAACAGAGTACACAAGGGCATGCTCTTGAGAGTTATCTTCTGAGTTGGGATCCTGAAAGATCCTGACTTACCAGGGCACTACTTTTATGTCACTCGCTCTTCATGAACTGTATGAATTATTGTGGATTAAATAAATTCACACCAGTGTTTACCATCTGCAAACAGATGGAATGAACAGTTTAATCAAACCCTAAAAAATATAACTCGTAAGTTCATTTGTGATGATGGTTGGAATTGGAATAAGTGGCTCGAACCCTGTTTATTCGCAATAACAGAGGTCCCACAAGCCTCCACAGGGTTCTCCCCATTCTAATTACTGTACAGGTGCAAGCCCCGCTTTGTCTTGGATATCATTAGGGAAAATTGGGGGGAGGGACCTACTAAAAGCAAAAACTAAATTCAGTACATTCTGGACCTGAGAGCAATACTCAACACCTTGGGTCAACTAAAAGAGGACAATTTGTGTCAGGCCCAGGAACAACCATCCAGGGTGTATGAAAGGGGAACTCAGCTATGGGAATTCTGGGAGATGAGGTACTCGTATTACTATCCATATCAAGCTCCAAATTACTTGCAAAGTGGTAAGGGTACATTGAAGTAACATGGTGAGTCAGAGAAGTCGACTATAAGGTCAGCTAGATGGATAGAAGTGATGCACTTTACCACCTCAATCTCCTGATACCATGGAGAGAGGCAGTTCCTGTGGCTCTGGCGATGGTGGTTCCCGAGAAGAAGAAGGAGCTGGGACCCAAGGTAAGTCTAATAGGTGCTGATTAATTCACTCTGGTTCCAGAGAGCACAGGTTGCAAGGGGAATTTTCAGATGTGTTCATTTATAGTAATGATTGGGAGCAGTGATTGCTCTCCCTCTCAGTAAGGGAGAGCAAATACAGCATGATTGAGGAGTGCTTGATTACCCAGCAGTCCAGAAAGTGGTGGTTAAACACATCAGTCGAACCCAGCACTTACATTCCATGTCTATTTGATAATTGAAATAATAATAACTGAAATTATTATTGAAAGGGTGGTACTGGAACAATTCATCAGCCGCCTCCTGACCAGGTTGTTGGAATCAGTCCACTGTCACCAACCCGACTCACTGGCTGAAGCTGCCCAGTTGGGCAGTTTTCTATCCATTTTCACAGACCCAGGGAAGCAGTACACAGACCACCCTGCTGTCAGAGCACTGCTGATTCCCATATCAGAACAAGATATCACTGCCAATGGATCTCCAGCCTCCCTATCACCCTGTGGACTTTCACAAGATGAATGCAGTTTAAATATTTCATGTATATCCAATACCTCACATGGATGAGCTACTGGACTGGCTAGGCATGTTTAATTCTCATTCAAAAATTGACCAGGACCTGGTGAAGTGTGCAATTGGATGGGTGGAGTATATGGGCTTACACATGGTTCATGGGCAGGTGTATCCAAAAATTAATGAGACTGCTGCAATCGCAGCCTGCCCAAGGTAACCAGGTGAGCAGCTGACAGTTCCTGGGTCTAGAATGATATTATTGTAGGTTGGTGCCTAACTATTTGGACTTCACCAGCTTGCTGATTGAACTCAATACAAAGTGGGCACCAGATCTGGTTCATGGTCAGAGCAGTAGTAGCAGCATTTCTCTCAAAATTGTGTTGGATTAAGTGTACATACAGTACAACACCATTAAAGAGGAGTGTCCTCACTTGTCAGTACTACTTTTCTGGGCACAAATTCACCCTCTGTATAGACCATGCTCCACTGCATTGACTCCACCACATGAAGGCTAGGGGGCATGCCATTCTGTGTAATTCAATGACTGTATATATGAGTGGACAATATGGAGCTGTTCACTCTCTTTGTGTGCTTTGGAAACTTTTTTGGGTCAAAATGGGAGTTGCAATCTTACAAAAATTGGAACCAGAGCCTGCGTATTAGAAACCTTGGAGACAGAGCCTACAGCCGCACAGGCAGTGGGTCTGCCTCTCTCCCGTCCATATTGTCATGGACACGTTCATGTGCATCCATGAATCATTACCTAAAGTGCATCTTAAAATGCACTTTTCATTTGCATGCAGGTATATTGACGGGTATTACCGACATCATTAAACACTAACTGTGATATTCTGCATGTGATTGTGCAATGTTGACTTTTGTGATTGGCCATTCCTCATGAGCAATGGCCTCCAGTTCAGTAATATTCTTGGGTTTGCGTACTGCAACCGCCTTCTTCAAATCCTACCAGAGATTTTCTATGGGGTTCAAGTGAGGTGACTGTGATGGCCACTGTAGAATCTTTCAGGACTTCTTCTGCAACCAAGCCTTGGTGGAATTTGAGGTACAGTGGGGGAAAAAAGTATTTGATCCCCTGCTGATTTTGTATGTTTGCCCACTGACAAAGAAATGATGAGTCTATACTTTTAATGGTAGGTGTATTTTAACAGTGAGAGACAGAATAACAACAAAAAATCCAGAAAAACGCATTTCGAAAAAGTTATAAATTATTTTGCATTTTAATGAGTGAAATAAATATTTGATCCCTTCAACTTAGTACTTGGTGGCAAAACCTTGTTGGTAATCACAGAGGTCAGACGTTTCTTGTAGTTGGCCACCAGGTTTGCACACATCTCAGGACGGATTTTGTCCCACTCCTCTTTACAGATCCTCTCCAAGTTGTTAAGGTCTCGAGGCAGAATTTCTATGGGATTAAGGTCTGGAGACTGACTAGGCCACTCCAGGACCTTAATGTGCTTCTTCTTGAGCCACTCCTTTGTTGCCTTGGCTGTGTGTTTTGGGTCATTGTCATACTGGAATACCCATCCACGACCCATTTTCAATGCCCTGGCTGAGGGAAGGAGGTTCTCACCCAAGATTTGACGGTACATGGCGCCGTCCATTGTCCCTTTGATGTGGTGCAGTTGTCCTGTCCCCTTAGCAGAAAAACACCCCAAAGCATAATGTTCCCACCTCCATGTTTGACGGTGGGGTGGTGTTCTTGGGGTCATAGGCAGCAATCCTCCTCCTCCAAACACGGCAAGTTGAGTTGATACCAAAGAGCTCGATCTAACCACAACACTTTCACCCGGTTCTCCTCTGAATCATTCAGGCAAACTTCAGACGGGCCTGTACATATGCTTTTTTGAGCAGGGGGACCTTGCGGGCGCTGCAGGATTTCAGTCCTTCATGGTGTAGTGTGTTACCAATTGTTTTCTTGGTGACTATGGTCCCAGCTGCCTTGAGATCATTAACAATATCCTCCCGTGTAGTTCTGGGCTGATTCCTCACTGTTCTCATGATCATTGAAACTCCACGAGGTGAGATCTTGCATGGAGCCCCAGACCAAGGGAGACTGTCAGTTATTTTGTGTTTCTTCCGTTTGCGAATAATCGCACCAACTGTTGTCACCTTCTCACCAAGCTGCTTGGCGATGGTCTTGTAGCCCATTCCAGCCTTGTGTATGTCTACAGTCTTATCCCTGACATCCTTGGACAGCTCTTTGGTCTTGGCCATGGTGGAGAGTTTGGAATCTTTTTGTATCCTGTTCCTTGTTTTTGAAGGGCAATGATCTCTTATTTTAACTTTTTGGACTATTCTTTTGACTTAGCCATATTTCTAACATACAGTCAAACGTGATACTCAAAAAACCCCTAGCCAGTTCAAGTATTTCATGTGTCCCAGCTCAAACACAGCTGGTGCAACTAACGAAGCCCTTCATTAGTTGCATCAGGGGTGCTTGAGACAACACCTGTTTTGCGTATTTATGCTGTTGTGAGGGATTCTATTTAGGGGGTTGAATAATTTTGAGACTGGAGAAGTCATTATAAGTTGCATTTTCAGTTGAATTTGGGGAAATCAATTGAAGCATTCGCTGTGTTGAGCTATTTCAATTGCTTTTGTTTGATTAGTTCATTGAAAACAGCTGAAAGTCTGTAAATTTGGACAAAAAAGTTGATTTGCAATGGGGGTTGAATAATTTTGATTGCAACTGTACATCTGTGTGTGTGTATGTGTGTGTGTGTGTGTGTGTGTGTGAAGAAAGCGGAACCTCATGTGGGTTGGCCAGACCTCTCCCTTTATTTTTAACTAATTAATTGTGCAAGTTATGTATTAAGCAAAGCTATAATTGTGCAAATTGTGTACTAAACATTAATATAACGGGCTCTTTTGTCTAGATCCATGAGATATTTTAATCTATTTTTGTTTAAGGTTGTCCATTGATCCATCTATTTTCTGTGCCACTTATCCTACACAAGGTCATGGGGAGCCTGGAGCCTATACCAGGGGACTCGCAGCATAAGGCGGGAGACACCCTGGATGGGGTGCCAACCCATTGCAGGGCACAATTGCACACACACTCACACACCCATTCACACACTATGGACAATTTAGAGATGCCAAAAGCCACCGTTCCCTGTTTAAGGTTGTAACATTACTAATGTGGAAAAGTTCAAGGGGGTATTTGAATATTTATGCAAGGCATTCTGTTCAAGTGGAGTGAGTATTTTTAACAACACCAATGAATAACTAGAAAGCCAGATTCATATTCCAGAAACTATTTTCCCTTCTCTTAAGGAAATGGAATCAGAACGAGTAAAAATGGTGGTAGAGGTCACATCCAACAAGCGGAAGATGCAGGAGTTGGAGGATAACCTACTATATAGACTGACCAGCACGCAAGGTTCCCTTGTGGAGGATAAGTCTCTGATAGAGGTACTCAGAGTTACCAAAAGTACTGCAGAGGAGGTATGTGTGTCAAGAGGCATCATGGTTTTAAAATAGTCATTGAGATAATATAGCTAATAATATAATAGATAATATATAGATAACATACAGTATCTATATACTAACCCCATTTCCATAAAAGTTGGAATCTTTTCTAAAATGCAATAAAAACAAAAATCTGTGTGTCAAGTCTCTTGAAACTAAAATTAATTGACAAAAGTACAAAGAAAAGATATTCAGTGTTTTCACTGGCCAACTTAATTGTATTTTGTAAATATAAACAAATTTATAATTTGATGCCTTCAACACACTCAAAAAAAAGTTGGGACAGAGGCATGTTTACCTCTGGGTTACATCACCCTTCCTTTTAATTATACTTTTTAATTGTTTGAGAACTGAGGATACTAATTGATGCAGTTTTGCAAGTGGAATTTTTTGCCCATTCTTGCTTGATACAAGACTTCAGCTGCTCAAAAGTCCTTGGTTGCCATTGGCTGATTCTCCTCTTCATGATGCACCATAGAAGACAGATCTGGATTGTTGGCAGGCCAGTCAAGTACATGCACTTTGTGTCTACAAAGCCATGCTGTTGTAGCATGTGCAGAAAGAGGCCTGGGATTGTCCTGCTGAAATAACCATGGACTTCCTGGGAAAAGACATTGCCTTGATGGCAGCATATGTCTCTCTAAAATCCCAATATACACCTCTGCGTCAATGGTACCTTCACACATATGCAAATCACCCATGCCGTGGGCACTCCCATACCATCACAGATGCTGGCTTTTGCACCTTTGGTTGGTCTTTTTCATCTTTGGTCCATTTTTCCCAAAAACAAGCTGAAACGTGGACTCATCTGACCATAGCACACTTTTCCACTGCCTTTCAGTCCATCTGAGATGAGCTCGGGCCCAGATAACTCGGCAGCGTTTCTGCATAGAGTTGATGTGTGGCTTCCTCCTTGCGTAATAGAGTTTTGAGTTGCATTTCTGGATGCAGCGCTAGACTGTGTTAAGTGACAGTGGTTTTCTGAAGTAATCCCGAGCCCATGTGGTTATATTTATCACAGTAGCATGATGATTTCTCAGGCAATGCCGCCCGAGGGCTCGAAGGTCACACACATTCAACAGTGGTTTCCAGCCTTGCCCTTTACGCAATGAGATTTCTCCGGATTTCCTGAATCTTTTCACAATATTATGCACTGTAGATGGTGAAAGACCTAAATTATTTGCAATCTTGCATTGAGCAATGTTCTTTTTGAACGGACTGACAATTCTCTCACTAAGTTTGGCACAAAGTGAAGAGCCATGACCCATCCTTGCTTGCAAAGACTGAGCTTTTGGTGGATGCTCCTTTTATGCTCAACCCTAATACCCTCCCCTGTTACCAATTAACCTGATCCTCCAAAATAGTGTTACTTGAATATTCTATAAACTTTTCAGTCTTATTTTGCCTCTGTCCCAACTTTTTTTGAGTGTGTTGAAGGCATCAAATTATAAATTTGTTTATATCAACAAAATACAATTAAGTTGGTCAGTGAAAACATTGAATATCTTTTCTTTGTACTTTTGTCAGTTAATTGAAGTTTCAAGAGACTTGACAAATCACAGATTTTTGTTTTTAGTGCATTTTAGAAAAAATCCCAACTTTTATGGAAATGGGGTTAGTAATATAATATAATATTTTTGTGTCATTTGTTTGATTGGGGTCTCTTTATCTATTTTTAGGACTTATGTGAAAATCTGATGATGTTTTATCTTATATCTTTATATATATACTGAACAAAATTATAAATGCAACACTTTTGTTTTTGCCCCCATTTTTCATGAGCTGAACTCAAAGATCTAAGATTTTTTCTATGTACACAAAAGGCCTATTTCTCTCAAATATTGTTCACAAATCTGTCTAAATCTGTGTTAGTGAGCCCTTCTCCTTTGCCGAGATAATCCATCCACCTCACAGGTGTGGCATATCAAGATGCTGATTAGACAGCATGATTATTGCACAGGTGTGCCTTAGGCTGGCCACAATAAAAGGCCACTCTAAAATGTGCAGTTTTACTGTATTGGGGGGTCCGGGGAGGTCCGAAAACCAGTCAGTATCTGGTGTGACCACCATTTGCCTCACGCAGTGCAACACATCTCCTTCGCATAGAGTTGATCAGGTTGTTGATTGTGGCCTCTGGAATGTTGGTCCACTCCTCTTCAATGGCTGTGCAAAGTTGCTGGATATTGGCAGGAACTGGAACACTCTGTCATATACGCCGATCCAGAGCATCCCAAACATGCTCAATGGGTGACGTGTCCAGTGAGTATGCTGGCCATGCAAGAACTGGGATGTTTTTAGAAATGTTCCAGGAATTGTGTACAGATCCTTGCAACATGGGTCCGTGCATTATCATGCTGCAACATGAGGTGATGGTTGTGGATGAATGGCACAACATTGGGCCTCAGGATCTTGTCACGGTATCTCTGTGCATTCAAAATGCCATCAATAAAATGCACCTGGGTTCGTTGTCCATAACATACGCCTGCCCATTCCATAACCCCACTGCCACCATGGGCCACTCGATCCACAACGTTGACATCAGCAAACTGCTCACCTGCACGACACCATACACACTGTCTGCCATCTGCCGTGTACAGTGAAAACCGGGATTCATCCGTGAAGAGAACAAAGTGCCAGACGCTATCGAATGTGACCATTTGCCCACTCAAGTCAGTTACGACGACGAACTGTAGTCAGGTTGAGACCCCGATGAGGACAACGAGCATGCAGATGAGCTTCCCAGAGATGGTTTCTGACAGTTTGTGCAGAAATTCTTTGGTTATGCAAACCGATTGTTGCAGCAGCTGCCTGGTCTTAGACGATCTTGGAGGTGAAGATGCTGGATGTGGAGGTCCTGGGCTGGTGTGGTTACATGTGGTCTGCGGTTGTGAGGCCGATTGGATGTACTGCCAAATTCTCTGAAACGCCTTTGGAGACGGCTTATGGTAGAGAAATGAACATTTAATTCATGGGCAACAGCTCTGGTGGACATTCCTGCAGTCAGCATGCCAATTGCACACTCCCTCAAAACTCCCTCAAAAGCGACATCTGTGGCATTGTGCTGTGTGATAAAACTGCACATTTTAGCGTGGCCTTTTATTGTGGCCAGCCTAAGGCACAACTGTACAATAATCATGCTGTCTAATCAGCATTTTGTTATGCCACACCTGTGAGGTGGATGGATTATCTCGGCAAAGGAGTAGTGCTCATTAACACAGATTTAGACAGATTTGTGAACAATATTTGAGAGAAATAGGCCTTTTGTGTACATAGAAAAAGTCTTAGATCTTTGAGTTCAGCTCATGAAAAATGGGGGCAAAAACAAAAAAAAGTTTTCTGTTTATAATTTTGTTCAGTATATATATATATATATATATATAGGCCATAACATTAAAACCGCCTTTCAAGGGCTGAGATATATTAGGTGGCAAGTAGACAGTCAGTTCTCAAAGTTGATGTGTTGGAAGCAGGAAAAATGGGTAAGCGTAAAGAGCTTTTGCAAACTTTGGCAAGGGACCAGTTGTGATGGCTGCATGACTGGATCATAGCATCTCCAAAACAGCAGGTCTTGTGGGGTGTTCCTGGAATGCAGTGGTTAGTAAAGCTGGTTTGCTTTCATTATTATTATCTGACTCCAATAGAATAATCTTCTAGTTAGTGCTAGAAGTGTTAGAACTTAGTGTTCTACTAATGTTTACTCTTAACCAGCTACAAGCGAAGCTTTCATTAAAATGACATTCCTAAGTCAGAGACTGTCATATAGCTTCTTTATTGAACCATTATTTTGTTAGCTCAGAGGTTTCTATCAACGTGCAAGCCTAGGCCTTTCCTATCTTACTTGTCAGAGGTTCTAAACTTGCAAGTATTACCTTTGCTTTTGGTTTGTCAGAGGTTGACTTTAAACGTGTATAACGTGCTATACACTTTTAGCTTAAGAAACTATTCCTATTAAACATACCAAACATAAACACAGAGTATTTTTTTTTAAATACATGAAATCACAAATCAAATTATACATAAACTAGAAATAGTAACTTACAAAGCATGGCCAGCGTCACAGACATAAGATGCGTGATGGAAAAGCATCTATGGCAAAAGGCTCTTCTGATGTTACAAAGGCAGGCTCTGATGTTATAGGCCTTTTCTCTCTACCAAGCAGATCCTCTTATACCCCTGAGCCTCTTTGAAATGTATAGTAACCAGGATAGCAAATGGGAATGAAACCATGTGTTTTATGGCAGGGTGGACTCCCAGCTGATTAGCTCACCTTAAGGAACTGTATGTTAATTACATTCCTGAGAATGAGTTGGTGGGAACAAAAAGGCAAACAGTCTCCCATGCAAACCAGGGGGTACCAGCATGTGTGTGTGTGTGTGTGTGTTTGGAAAGAGCACATATTGCAACATATATTGTAAATCTTATTTCCTTAACTATATGATATTTATTATATCACCACAGTGTTCACCATGAAATATGGATACAAATGATATCAAACATGCCCTGAGGAATACTGTAATTAAACACAGTTTAGATTACCAGTTTTAGTTCACCTGGTATCTCTCAAACACATTCCTGATCATTTTAACCTTAATCAAATTACTGCCACAATTTTAGAAATCTACTACACCTTTTAGCATTGATGGTGCCTTTCCAGATGTGCAAGCTGCCCATTCCATAGGTACTAATCCACCCTTTACCATCATGCAGGCATTTGAACTGAGTGCTGATAACAATCCGGATGGTCCCTCTCCTCTTTAGTCCAGAGGACTTTTTAAAGATTCTTTAAAAAGAATTTAAATTTTCAATTCGTCTGACCACAGAACAGTTTTCCACTTTGCCTAGTCCATTTTAAATGAGCTTTGAGAAGATGGCGGCATTTCTGGATCATGTTCACATATGGCTTCTTCTTCGCATGATAGAGCTTAAACCTGCATTTGTGGATGGCACGGCGAACTGTGTTCACAGACAATGAGTTCTGGAGGTGTTTCTGAGCCCATGCAGTGATTTCCATTACAGAATCATGCCTGTTTTTAATGCAGTGCCGCCTGGGGGCCTGAAGATCATGGGCATGCAATATTGATTTTCGCCCTTGTCCCTTGCTTACAGAGATTTCCCAAGATTCTCTGAATCTTTTGATGATATTACTGTATGTACTGTAGATGATGAGATATTCAAAGTCTTCGCAATTTTATACATTGTGGAACATTATTCTGAAATTGTTTCACAATTTGTAGACGCAGTTTGTCGCTGATTGGTGATCCTCTGCCCATCTTTACTTCTGAGAGACTCTAAGATACTCTTTTTGTACCCAATCATGTTACTGACCTGTTGCCAATTAACCTAATTAGTTGCAAATGTTCCTCCAGCTGTTTCCTTTTAGTAAGACTTACTTTTCCAGCCCTTTGTTGCCCCCATCCCAACTTTTTGAGATGTGTTTTGGCCATCAAATTCAAAATTACCTTATTTTTTCCTCAGTTTAAACATTTTATATGTTTTCTATGCTCTGTTGTGAATAACATATGGGTTTATGAGATTTGCAAATCATTGCATTCTGTAATATGGCCATTTATAGTGGATGTACAGTATGTACTGTAATCAGTTAACTTCAGTTTCATACAAGTGCCCCTAACAGAGTAACCACATGGTGTATTAACTATGGATTAAATGTGACAACCAGAATAACCTTAAGTGTCTAAATACTTTTTTGCTTAATTATTAGATTAGATTATTTCTCTTTTTGCTGTATTACATAATTAAGTTTAAGCATATTAGAATGAGATTTTTTCCTGCTCCATCTGAAGTGCCTTTCTACAGAGATAAAATTAAATAGTATTTAGATGTCCTCAGAATTATTTGAAATTCAAAATCAAAAAAATGCTCAATTGATTAGCATTGACCCATCCAGTGTGGAGGCATGAGCTTTGCACAATATAACACATTTTTGCCCTTTATGCAGATGTCTGGCTTACTGGAACAGGTTCTCCTCAACCATTTGTTTGTGTTTGGCTCCATCCATTTTCCCTGTGATGGCAACAAGCTTTCCAGTTCCATCTGCTGAAAAACAACAATAGACCATGATGTAATCACCAATGTGATTGATCAAAGGAATGGTGTTACTCAGGTGTTGGGCTGTATTTGGTTTGCACCAAACATCATGCTTTGGTCATACCACAAAATCATTTTTCCCAATGCTCTCAGATTTTCTAACATGGCCTTTTTCAAATATGACTTCCTTCTTGCCACTCTCCCATACTTTTTCTGCTTTGTTATAATATATTTCACAGTGCTCCTAAGAAAGTTCAAAGCTTTGCCGATGTTTTAATAACCATGTCCATATTTTTTCCTCTTAACAAGTTCATCTTGAAGCTTCAAAGGCAGTTCCTTGGTCTTCATTACAGTCTGCCATTTTAGCCATTAGACCCCCCCCCCCCAATTCAAAGATATAGCTTTTGGTGTAAATACTTATTACTCATGCAGTTTTTATACTTTTTATTTTTTCTAAATACTTCATTTAGTATTATTTCTTTAGAGTGTCACTTCAAAATTAGCAGAAAAAATTGTAATATACTTAAATTTAATCTTGTAATACAGATAAAAGATAAATAATCACTGGGAAGGCAGGGAATGTATTTATTAAACAAATTGAGATAAAACATTCAAATTTGCAGTCAAAAAAATTATATTCAACCAGTCATGTTTTGAGTAGTGAAATAAAAATTATGTAATACTAATATATTGTCTTATATTGCCTTGGGTAACAATTTTCTACTTTTTACAAGGTGAGGGAGAAGCTATCAGTGGCAGCGGAAACTGAAATAAAGATCAATCATGCCCGTGAGGAGTATCGTCCAATAGCTACAAGAGGCAGCATCCTCTATTTTCTCATTGTAGAAATGAGCCTGGTCAATGTCATGTACCAGACATCACTGAGACAATTCCTTGAAATCTTTGACAATTCCTTGGAAAAGTCACCAAAGTCTCAAATTACTTCCAGAAGACTTTCTTACATCATGGATTTTTTGACCTATGAGGTGTTCCACTATACAGTTCGAGGCCTATATGAAGATCACAAATTCCTCTTCACCCTTCTTCTGGCACTGAAGATAGACCTTCAAGCCCAAAATATTTCTCACAGCGAGTTTCATGCTTTCATTAAAGGTACGTTCATAGGTTTGGTATGACATCCTCTACTCACAGATACCTAGAAAGTATTTTATTATATGCATTATAATACTGAGATACACTGTATGTAATGCAAAGCTGTAAGTGTACTGTGTGAGTTTCTTTACTGATAGTTGTACCATAATTGTTGTTTGTTAAGGGCCAAACACATGATGTAGACTACGAATCTACATCATTATATTGAATGCTGTGATAAAATCTAAAGGTGCTTCAATTAAGTATTAGTTTAGGGGTGTGCACACGAGGTTATTGTACATTTTTAATTTTTTCCCCCTAAAATGCCTCTTATTATTTTTCACTTTAAGTAATAGGTTAAAATATCAGAATAAAGGTAGAAAAGGTTCTGACATGATTTATCTTGGTTTCATTTTTTACATCACAAAAACCTGCCATTTTAACAGGATTGCAGACTTTTTATATCCACTGTACATATCAATGCCAGGAAATAAAAGCTAGAATTCTAAACTCTCTTCTCATATTCATCCTTTGAGCTCAAACCCAAATGTCTTCAGTATACAGCAAAAAGCCTATGAATTGGCCTTGCTGTTCCAATAGTTTCAGAGGGGAGTGTAATTGCACTATTCGCTGTCACCCAGATGAGGATGGGTTCCCTTTTGAATCTAGTTTCTCTCAAGGATTCTTCCACATATCATCAGCATATTCTCCTTGCCACCATGAATTTATATACTTCTGGTGATGATGTCTCCCACACCCACATTTTCCTATTTAAATGAATTTGGGGAAGAATGAAGGATGGATAGAAAGAGCAGGATCGGTCTGTAATTTTGCATGATGTGTCTTGGTGTACCCAGGTTTTTACCATGTGCATTTTGATGGCTGTAATTTGAGAACTGAACAAATTAGAGCAGTTCAAATATGCAAGCGAATTCAACTGAATAGGATGAAAAAGGGATGAAAAAACTAGTGTAGCAAGAGAACGGATGAATATTTCCAAAATCTGCAGCAAACACACATCTTGGGGTCAGACTGGAGTCACAATTAATATTGGGGGGGACGGTGGCTTAGTGGTTAGTACGTTTGCCTTGCACCTCCAGGGTTGGGGGTCCGATTTCCGCCTCAACCCTGTGTGCGCAGAGCCTGCATGTTCTCCCTGTGCTTCAGGGGCTTCCTCTGGGAACTCCAATTTCCTCCTCTAGTCCAAAGACATGCATTGTAGGCTGACTGGCATTTGCAAATTGTCCATAGTGTCTGCGATGGGCTGGCCCCCCATCCCCCACCTTGTCCCCTGGGATAGGCTCCCTGCAACCCTGTGTAGGATAAGTAGTACAGAAAATGGATGGATAATTAGTATTATGGTAAATAATAATGAAAATAAACCTTCAGTGCTTGGCTCATTAATAAACTATTAGGGGGCCAAGGTGGTCATCTGCAGTATAGTCAGTAGTTCCCTGATTGGGAAATACATCATTGTTTAGAAAGATAGTTCCCTAGCTTAGTCACATTAGAGTCCACCAGGCATCTTGTTTAGACCAATTATGAACTTGAATGAAGTTGCTGAGGAACTTAAGTTCTGTACAAATTCAGGAGCTCAGTTGAATTTGAAGTTATGTTCTGCAAATTGCTATTTGTTATTATAATTTATATTAATCAATAATCATTTCTTTTTCCTACAGTGTTTTCAAAGTTTACTTGTGTTTCTGTGTGCACATAGTGCTTGCATAGCATAATAATAATAATAATAATAATAATAATAATAATAATAATAATAATATTATTATTATTATTATTATTATTAACACTTCCAGTCTAGTCCACACCCACTGCTGTTTTAAATCCAAATACAGATAGATCCAAATTTTTAGATAACTAAACAGAAACAGATAATATATCCTAGTGGATCACCTGGACCCCCACTTTTATTACACCGGGAGAAAATGTACGGTTGTGCTCCCATGCAATGCTGCTTTTTGGGCCATGCACATTTTGTGGTTTGCACTGCACAGATCAAAGTGGCTCCTTCTCAAGTAAATTTTTGTTTGAGGATGTCATTACAGAGGGGAGGGTAATAAAACTACACGAAACATATTGCTTAATTAAAGTCATGCAGTTATTTACACTGAAAGTCGGGGTTTTCAGCACTTTTCAGCACTGAATTGTTTTTCCTTGCCACCGTCGCCTCTGGCTTGCTCATTGGGGATAAATTCATAAATTTAAAATCTATGTCCTGAATTTATTATTTATTATTATATTTCTGTAAAGCTGCTTTGGGACAATGACCATTCTTAAAAGCGCTATACAAATAAAATAAACTGAACTGAAACTGAAACTGAAAGTGTGCAGGGCCCTATTGTTTTGCTAAGGATTATTATTTATTTATTTATTTTTTCAATGTTTCAGGGGATTTGGGGGCCCTTAACATGCTCAAAAACTCATGCATTTCAGCACACATGTCAGAGTCGTAGGCCATTACTCCCAGGCAAAGGGTCGCACTTAGGAGTGTACCCTTTTACATGGTACAAAATCTGGGTGCATATATTATACATACTTGTATGTACAGTATATCTACAAAACTCAATACACGTATCGTTCTCATTGACTGAACAACTTTCACGCTGACAATCATTAGGCTCCACCCAACAGGAAGTCAGCCATTTTGAATTTTGCGAAAATTGCATGCAGTGAACTTTTAAATACTCCTCCTAGAAGATTCATGTGATTGTCACCAAACTTGGTCAACATTATGCCAAACATTGAGCATGCTAAATTGTGAAGGGATTTTTGATATCTCAAATGTTTCGCCATCTCAAGGCAATAAATGTCTGGCGAAAAAAGTGAAACAGGAAGTGTCTCATATCTTGTGCATGCATTGAGTGATTTAGATCAAACTTGATATGTATGTTTGGTCCTGGGGGCTGAGTACATGGATATGGCTATTTTGAGTCACAGTCATAGTGCCACCAACTGGCAGCCGGAAGTGTATCACTTAAAACAGGCTTTTAAACAGTCCTCTTACATTTACCTGAATCGCTTCAAACTTGGTCAGAATAATGGCGAGACACGGCTGGTGTAAAATTGGGAAAGGAGTCTTGATATCTTAAATAGTAGTGCCATGGTAATGCATCAAACTTTAATACACTTCTTTGTATATTTGTGTGTTTTACTCTACAACACTCGCTTCACTATGCATTGTTTTCATACACCCTCCGGCTGGAGATGGCACCGTAATGTTTTTTATTTTTTATACAGGGTAGGGAGCACAACCATATATTTTCTCCCCTTCTAATAAATGTGGGGGTGAATGTGATCCAATAGGCACCTATACACAGTGCTGTGAAAAAGTATTTGCCCCATCCTAATTTCTTCTCTTTTTGTGTATATCTCATACTAAACCAAAATCTAAGATAAAACAAAGGCAACCTGAATAAACACAAAATACGGTTTTTAAATGATAGTTATTTATTGAAGCAAAAAAGTTATCCAATACCAACTGGGCCTGCGTGAAAATGTATTTGCCCCGTAGTCCTTTTAATCCTCACCTCCGCTCACTGTAACGCAGAACATTCATTAGTATAATTCCCACAGGTGTGCATTCCTTACCACTCACCTTCACCTACTCGCCCTCCATTCACAAACCAGCGCTCGAGCATGCCCCCGCTTCCACACACATGTACATGTAAGCAGCTTTCTCCATTTACATTTATGGAATTTGGCAGACGCCCTTAGCCTTATATCGCAAAGGGGACATAACGTGATTCCGCTGACGCTGATGTAAAGAATGAACATTACATCTGAGGATGACATTATTTTGCAGATATTTTGCTCTCCATTGCTTTGCCTTATTTCATGGTTTATATTTCATGATTTGAATATTTGCTGCTGTGTTTGATTCCTTAACTTTATATTGTGGCTTGTGTGACACTGTGACAATACTGGGTGTAACAAACTTTAATGCCGGGCAGAGGAGGCGGGAACCGGCTGAACATAAACATAAGTTTAATAGTAAACCAAACTCAAACATAACAGAAAACACACAAATGTATTTTCTATTTTCTATCGAATGGATTGAGTAAAGTGTCCAAAATTTCAATGTACACCTGTGCATTGACTGTTGAAGTCTCCCCCGGTCCTTTACCTGACATGCTACCCCATATCATAAATGAGTGGGGGAATTTGATTCTTCAGTTAGTCATCCTTATATGTTTCATTAGAACGGCACCAGACAAAATTTCCAGCGTCATCTCCTTGGCCAATGCAGATTCGTGATTCACCACTGAATATCAGTTTCATCCCATCATCCACACTCCATGATTGCTTCTATTTAGCTCACTGTAACCTTGTTTTCTTCTGTTTAGGTGTTAGTGCTGGTTTTAGTTCGGCCTTTCTATATATAAATCCCATCTCATTCAGCCGATTTCTTACAGTACTGTCACAAACATTGAATCATGTTTCCGCCATTTGTTTTTCATTTGTTTTGTCGTGCATTTTCTATTTTCAAGGTATACTGCTTTGAGTTTTCTATCCTGACTCTTTCATGTCTTCCTTGGTCTACCCATATGTTTTCCTTTTATAACTTTCCCATTTTGTTTATACTTGCACCAAATTTTAGACACAGCTGAATGGGATCCAACATCTTTTGTCACACTCCATGTTGGATTTCCTTCTTGAAGGAGTTTTATAATACTTGTCATTGTTTCAATTGACAACTCACTTGTTGGGGACATGTTTCCTTTCAAAAAGTCCAAGGTTAAGGTCTGTAAGCAATCTCTTTTAACTGCAGACTACTTTGCATTTTTAGACTTTTGCTGGTATTTGTTTTAGAAATTTAAATTACAAGGTGATTCCATAATTTTTTCTTCAAAATTGAGTGATTCCATAATTTTTTCCTCTACTTGATCTGGACAAAAATATGCCATTAATTAAAATAATTTCATTTAACTTGTTTGAGGTATGTTTCAAAATGTTTCACACTGTAGGGCTAAAATGTATAAGGATTTAATTACTTAGCCCACTGCTCTCCTATAACCAATGATGGAAATAGGTGCAGCAAAGGTTCATGCGTATTTTAATTTATGATTTAAATATCTGACTCCATTTAATTAATTATCTGACTCCAATAGAATAATCTTCTAGTTAATGCTAGAAGAATTAAAACTCAGTGTTCTAATAATATTTACTCTTAAGCAGCTTCAAGCAAAGCTTTCATTAAAAAGACTTTCCTATGTCAGAGACTTTTATTTAGCTTCTTTATTGAACCATTATTTTGTTAGCTCAGAGGTTTCTATCAATGTGCAAGCCTAGGCATTCCTATTTTACTTGTCAGAGGTTCTGTTTAAACTTGCAAGTACCAGCCTTTACTTTTAGCTTGTCAGGTTGTAACTTGTCAGGTTGATTTTAAACATGTCTAACGTACTATAACTTCAGCTTAAGGAATTATTCCTAGTAAACACATATCAAACATATGAATCATGCACTCTTTGTGCATCGTACTTTTTCAGATAAAACAGCCAGAGATAGAATAACAAATGAATTTAATACAAAATCAAAATCAAAGATGTACATAAAATAGAGACAAAGGTAACTTACAGGATTATGGTCAGCGTCACTGATGTTATAAGGCCTTTTCACTATACCAAGCAGATCCTCTTATACCCCTGAGCCTCTTTAAAATATATAGTGACCAGGATACCAAATGGAAATGAAATGAGTGTTTTATGGCAGGATGGACCCCCAGCTGATTAGCTCACCTTAAGGAACTGTATGTTAATTAAGTTCCTGAGAATGAGTCAGTGGGAACAAAAAGGCAAAAGGTCTCTGTAACGTATTTACAGGTCGGGCAAGGAAAAAGAATGCAGAGGCAGGCTTGATCCAACTCAGAAGGTTTATTTTTCCTTTTTTTTCTTTCAGTGCTCTCTTTTATTTTCTATACACACGCACACACACCGCTCCGTGCAGGTGGCTCTCGCTCTCTCTCTCTCGAGGCACGTGTCTCTCCTCCTGGCGTCCTTCATGTGGTGGAGCCACTGGAGCGGGGCATGGTCCAAACAGAGGATGAAGGCCCACCCCAGCAGATAGTAGCGGAGAGTGAGGACCGCCCACTTGATGGCCAGGCACTCTTTCTCGATCGTGCTGTACTTTGTCTCTTGTACCGAGAGCTTACAGCTGATGTACAGCACGGGGCGCTCCACCCCCTCCACCACTTGGGACAGCACAGCCCCCAGCCCCCTGTCCGATGCATCTGTCTGCAAAACAATAGGGTGAGAGAAGTCAGGAGAATGTAAAAGTGTTCCGCCACACAGTGCAGATTTTACCTGAGTGAATGCCTGTTGGCACGGCTCCGTCCACTGGACCGGGTCTGGTGCCCCCTTTTTAGTGAGATCAGTCAGCGGGCTGGTGACGCCCGAATAATTAGGCATGAACCTACGATAATAGCCAGCCAACCCCAGGAACCGTCTCACCTCCTTTTTGGTCTTGGGCCTTCGGCAGGTCGCAATCGCTGCTGTCTTATCAATTTGGGGACGCACCTGTCCATGGCCCAAGTGGAAGCCCAGATACTGTACTTCCACCCGTCCAATCGTGCACTTCTTTGGGTTGGCCATGAGTCCCGCCCGCCTCAGCACCGCTCTTAAGTGCTGCATGTGTCGCTGCCAGTCATTACTGTACATAATAATGTACAGTACCCAACCGATCAAGCAGTTCATCAATGCGAGGCATTGGATATGTGTCAAATTTAGACACCGCGTTGACTTTTCTAAAGTCCACACAAAACCGGACCAACCCGTCGGCCTTGGGGACCAAGACCACCAGGCTGCTCCAGTCACTGTGTGACTCCTCGATTATCCCCATTTCGAGCATGGCCTTAAGTTCATCCCGGACAACATTTTTTATGTGTTCGGGCAGCCAATAGGGGCGGCTGCGAACCACCACCCCTGGGGCTGTCTCAATGTGGTGCTCTATGAGGTGCGGCCGGGGAGAGGCGAGAACACATCAGAAAACTCTGCTTGTAGGTTCTGAATGTCTGTGATTTGGGCTGGGGAGAGGTGGTCCCCACACAGAACCGGGGGGAATTGACTTGCTAATTTTAAGTCTACCTCCGTTCCTAGCTCCTCCCGTTCAGGAACAACTGTCACCAAAGCTACAGACGCAGCCTCCCTCCACAGTTTCAGTAGGTTGAGATGATAAATCTGCTGCGCCCCGCCTCTATCCGTTTGCCTTACCTCATAGTCGACATCCCCGACTCACCGTGTGACCTCAAAGGGTCCTTGCCACTTGGCGAGTAATTTGGAGCTCAATGTGGGTAGTAAAACGAGCACTTTATCTCCCGGTGTGAATTCACGCAGCCGTGCACCCCTGTTATACAGCTGGGATTGACGTTCTTGTGCCTGTACAAATTCTCCTGATTTATGTGACTTAATGTGTGGAGTTTTGCTCTCAGGTCCAGAACATACTGAATTTCATTTTTGCTGGTTGACGGCCCCTCCTCCCAATGTTCCCGTACACCGCACAGCTTGCGTCCATACAATAATTCAAATGGAGAGAACCCCGTGGAGGCTTGCGGGACCTCTCGTACTGCAAATAACAGGGGCTCTAGCCACTTATCCCAGTTCCATGCATCTTCCTGCACAAACTTACAAATCATGTTTTTAAGCGTTTGATTAAAGCGCTCCACCAGCCCATCCGTTTGCGGATGATAAATGCTGGTGAGAATCGCTTTAATCCCCAACAATTCATACAGCTCGCACAGGGTGTGTGACATAAAAGATGTGCCCTGATCAGTTAGGATCTCTTTCGGGATCCCAACCCAACATTCCTCGCGGAGATATTGCGCAGAGGCACCGCTTCCGGGTATCGCGTTGCGTAGTCCACTAATACTAACACAAAGCGATACCCTCGTGCAGATCGGTCTAATGGCCCGACGAGGTCCATTCCAATTCGCTCGAAGGGGACCTCAATTAAAGGGAGTGGGTGCAACGGCGCTTTTGGGGTGGCCGGTGGATTCCCCAGCTGGCATTCGCGGCACGCCGCGCACCACCTGCTAATGTCGCTGCGAATGCCTGGCCAATAGAAGCAAGCCAAGAGCCAACCCAATGTTTTTCCCTGTCCTAAGTGCCCCACCATAGGGTTATAATGAGCCGCCTGGAATAATAATTCCCGACGATTCTTCGGAACCGACAATTGGGTCACATTTTCTTGCATCTGTGTGTCTTGCGTCACTCTATATATCCTATCCTTAATAATAGCAAAGTACAGGTGGGAGAGCACAACATTGGGCTGGATCGGCTGACCATCGATTACTCCCACTTGATCAAAGGCGTGCTTCAGGGTCTCGTTGCATGACTGCTCCAAGGGAAAATCCCCGAGGGGAATCCTGGCAAAGGGGGGTGGGAGGACCACTCCCCCGGCCTTTGTTATCATGTTGACGTAGAGCTGTCGTCGAGGGCACTGGCACTGCCTCTCCCACCAAGGCTGCGCACATTCCACACCGTCTCTCCCTACTGCAGGACCCATCCACAAACATTTCTCTCGCTAATAATTGAAACCCCAGCCAATTAGTTCCCAAAATTAGTGGATGGGTGAGACAGGGACTAACCGCCGCCTCCACTATATTTTTTCGCCCCCGAAATTTGCTGACGATGGGCACTCGTACTCGATGTACTCGTGAACATCCCCATGCACACACCTCACCTTCACCAAACGTGCATTCTCCAATGCATCCCCTTGAACCAAGTCTTGGTGAATTGAGGTCTGATTGTATCCTGAATCCACCAATGCCTGATATATACCCCCCTGAACACTCACCGGAATGCGGTATGTCCCAGCTTGATCAGGGGCTGGACCACTGCTCCCACCTCCATTACGGGGCACTGGTCCTGGAAATGCCCCAGCTCCCCACAGCGCCCACACGTCGGCCCAAGCATCACTCCTGCACCTGCGGCTCTGGATTCACCCACCTGAGGATCAGAGGAGACAGGGCCAGAGAGAGAGGGAGCAGGTGGGGAAGGGGGAAAGGCACGGGTACGGGGCGTGGGCCGAGGGGGAAAAGGCCCCCGTCTTTGGGGTATAGGGACAGGGAAGGGGCGAGGAGATGCACGAGGGCAAGAGAGAGAGAGAGAGAGAGAGAGAGAGAGGAAGAAGAAGAAGAATGGGGCTCGTCTTCCCCCAATATGCCGCCAGGTGATATTCGGCCAGCTGAACTGTCTCATCCAGTGATGCGGGGCGATGGCACTGGACCCACTCCGCCGATCCTGCTGGAAGCCACGCCACAAACTGCTCCAGCACCACCAGGTCGATGATTTCCTCAGCGTCGCGTTCCTCGGCCAACAACCACCTCCGGCAGGTTTCCCGGAGCTGCTGGGTGAAGGCAAATGGGCGGCCAAGCTCGACGAAGGTCAGCACTCAAAAGCACTGACGGTGCTGCTCTGGGGTTCGACCAACCTGTTGCAAAATTGCCTGTTTCAGGTCCGAGTATTCCAGCATGTTAGCGATGGGCACCTGCTGGGCCTCGCCAGACAGGAGCGGCACAAGGTGGGCCGCCCACTGGCCCTCATGCCAGCCCCACGCCCGCGCGGAGCACTTGTACAGCTCAACGGGGCAGCGCAACGGGCGCGGCTGCGGCAGGAGCCGCTGGGGCTGCTGCACCAGGCCCTGGAGCACCCAGCAGTTCTCGGCCTGGGCGTCGAGGAGGTCCTTAAACTGCTGCTCCTGGTCGTGTTGTAGCTGTAGGAGGGCCTGGTGAGCCTTCCATGGCGGCGATTTCCTCTTGAGCCTCCCAGGTTTCAGCACCAGTGTAACGTATTTAAAGTTCGGGCAAGGAGAAAGAATGAAGAGGCAGGCTTGATCCAACTCAGAAGGTTTATTTTTCCTTTTTTTTTCTTTCAGCACTCTCTTTTATTTTCTACACACATGTACACATACACACGCACACACACACACCGCTCAGTGCAGATGGCTCTCGCTCTCTCTCTCTCTCGAGGCGCATGTCTCTCCTCCTTTTGTCTTCTTCCCCTCACTGCAACACAGAACAATCATTAGTCTCACTTCCTACAGGTGTGCAAATCTTACCACTCGCTTTCTCCGCCTCCGCCCTCCATTCACAAACCTGCGCTCGGCCACGCCTACGCCTCCACAGTCTCCCATGCAAACCAGGGGGTGCCAGCATGTCTGTGTGTGTGTGTGTGTGTGTGTGTGTGTGTGTGTGTGTGTGTGTGTGTGTGTGGAAAGAGCACATATTGCAACATATATTGTAAATTATGTTTCCTAAACCTATATGATATTTATGATATCACTACATCGTTCACCATGAAATATGGATACAAATGATACCAAACATGCACTGAGGAATACTGTAATTAAACACAGTTTAGATTACCAGTTTTAGTTCACCTGGTATCTCTGAAACACATTCCTTATCATTTTAACCTTAATCAAATTACTGCCACAATTTTAGAAATCTACTACAACAGAGCCAGTGTGTTCAGCTATTAAACAAAAATTGTTTTGTGTCTGTGATATCTGTGATTTGTTTGATTGCTACGAAGGGAAAAAAATGGGTGAACATCCTCTAAGTGTGGTGATTCCATAATTCTTGAATTCTTGCCAAGGGTTGTACATGCCATAGCCTATTTACCACTCACTGTGAAACAGAATGTCAATTTTGCCCTTGCAAACAAAGGCATGATACTTTTACCTCATGTCATCTATGGATGTCATCTATGGATCTGTATGCTTATAATGCAGCTTTTCTGAGGTCACTAAATTGTCATGGGACATCACTCTGCACTCTTCAACCCACTATTTCAAAACACAAACACAAAACACTAACAAAAACAAAGAAAGATAGGATATGAAACAAAAACTAGCAACATACCAAATGCCTAAACAAAGGCAGGGCAAGGCAAGAAAACTAGTGATATGATACTACGGTAAAAAATAATCCGGGTGGAACACAAAGCAGGTGCACACTTTACAGCAGTAGAAAAACCAAAGAAGAAATTCTAAATTTATGAGGGGAATTGTCATGGTGGACGTGACCCAGGCAATTAAAAAGCAAACTTCATATCTTTTTTTCCAGTTTAGATGGTAAACTGGGTAGTGCCAATCATGAGCTTACACAGTGTAAAAACTTCCCTGCACTTCCTTTCCTTATGTCCTGGGGTCAGACGTTAAGTAATTCTAATGATTACAGTAGTAGTAGTGGTTTTATTAGTGTTCTTAAAAATTATTATTGTTGTTGTTTTTGTTGTTGTGCTGCTGACATTACAGATTAATGAATTGGAGTATTTATAAAGCTGTAGCATATTCATATATAAAGCTGTAGATATCTTTAAATTGAACAGTAGTTAGTGTAACATGTACATATAGTAAACTTCAAACAATTGTGGTTAAATTTCCATTAATCCAGAACCCAAGTATAACCTCACCACAAATATCAATGTAGATTATGTAAGGAGGAAAAACAAAACAAAAATTTAAAGTTCAAAACAAGCTCAAAACATTAAAAAAGTTCACAATGACAAAATGATCAAAATGTTAATTCTCATATTAATGTCAAAATGGTTCAAATTAAATTCAAGGAACAGACAGTGATACTAAACTTGACAAACACTTCTCCAGTCCTTAAATCTCTAAAACTCATTTTTCAGTTTTATCTTTCCAATTCAGGTGATTCCCAGTATTGTTATTCAGTGACTCATTTCCTCTATTTTGAAACCTGAAAATAAAAACTGGCCATTAGTGCATGAAAACATTCAATTCAGTTTTATTTGTATGGACATAGTCCCAAAGCAGCTTTACATAAATATATAAATTCAGGATATAGATTTTAAATGTATGAATTTATCCCTAATGAGCAAGCCAGAGGCGACGGTAGCAAGGAAAAACTCCCTGAGATGATATGAGGAAGAAACCTTGAGAGGAACCAGACTCAAAAGGGAACCCAACCTCATCTGGGTAACAACGGATAGTGCAATTATTCAATTCAATTCAGTTTTATTTGCATACCGCTTTTAACAATGGACATTGTCCCAAAGCAGCTTTACAGAAATATATAAATTCAGGATATAGATTTTAAATGTATGAATTTATCCCTAATGAGCAAGCCAGAGGCGACAATGGCAAGGAAAAACTCCCTGAGACTATATGAGGAAGAAACCTTGAGAGGAACCAGACTCAAATGGGAACCCATCCTCATCTGGGTGACACTGGATAGTGCAATAATAAATAAATCCCTCCTATAAATGTGCTAATACGACATGGTCAAATCATGCAATTGTGTAACCAGGAAAATTCATTACAGTTTTTACATGAAAACTGTTTTGTTGACTTCTCCTCTGTTCACTGATGGAGAGCAAAACTGTTTGTGGCAATTGTACTCCTAGCCATCAGAGCATAACTGTTCATATGAATTGAGGTCCAAAGCCATCTTTATGGTTTTTAAGTGGTACCATCCTCGGTAATGATTTCATGGAAAAAAACATCACTCCATGTATGGCTGTGCCATTCACTTAGCCTATAATTTTAACAATTAGGAAGCATATTGGACCAATTTCTATAGTGGGGAGTTTATTACAATCTCTATATTATTCCTAGGTACTTACAAGCTATCAAAATTATGTTATTACAGTATTAGTAGACACAATGTACAGTAATAAGAATCACCTAACAATAATCATACTCATCTGGTACATTACATTTAAATTTTATAATTTGCCAGATTACATTTAGTAAATGATACAGGATACAATTCAAGCATCCTGGTGAAAGGTTGTGGGTTCAGGGATTTAAACTTTTAAAATCAGTCAATGAACAGTAACAACTGGGATATTATTTCCCAGTCCATTAATAATAATAATAATAATGAATAGAAGTGATTATAATAAAATAATACTGTAATGTTTATACCTTTTGTTCCAGGTGGAGCATCTCTTGACTTGAACTCAGTGGAGCCCAAACCAAGGCGTTGGATCTCAGATATGACGTGGCTAAACCTGGTACACCTGTCTAGTCTGCATCCCTTTACCAGACTCCTAGAACAGGTGGCATGCAATGATCGTGCCTGGAGATGCTGGTTTGAGGAAGCAACTCCAGAGGATGCAACACTTCCTGATGGATATGACAGTCTGTTGGATGCCTTTCACAAGCTATTGCTGATCCGAAGCTGGTGCCCTGACCGTACTATTGCACAGGTAGCATAAAATAAACAAAAATAATTATTCAATTATTATAACAATTATTCCTAAAATTAAATAACCATCACATAATTCCTCACATGCCGTGTACAACTACTGCCAGGGAAAAAACCTGACAAATGTTAATTTAGTTTACCTGGGGAAAAAATGCCAACTTGCCAAGATGGTTAGAAACCACAAAGAGCTAGACATTAACATTAGAGCATATCAGTGAGAAAGCTGACAAGTTGTATATGGCTTTTTAACACCTTCCTTTAGTAGTGTATGGTATGACTACATTAATAATCAATAGTCATGAAAGCCAGCAATTTGTCCTGGTAGGGATTTACCCATTTTATTTTATAAGCTGAATTTAATTACCATGAAAAGAGGAAGGCAGATACATCGAATCTAATCATTCATGAACTGTCAGAGTCTAAAATGTTCCCTACATGTATCATGTGGCTACTGCTATAAAAAGCATCCCTGAAATGAACTTGAACAGCTGATCAGCCACCGAGCTTCAGAATCACACTGCCTGTCAGATTCTGTCTGTCAGCTACTCTCTTACGTCCCTAAGGAAGGCCCCTCACACTGTCAGATTCTGTCTGTCAGCTACTCTCTTACTTCCCTAAGAAAGGCCCCTCACACACGTTACATTAACATTAATAACAGACAGTATAATTAAAACCATCTGGCTTATAATAACTCTTCAGGTTCAGAGCTCTGAGTATTTAGAAGTAAGTCAGTTGATATACAAATAAGATATGTGGTTAATGCCTCTATAACGCTGAGCAGAGAATAACATACTGCATAGTGACAGTTTGCCAGACACACCTGTTTAGTCTCCATCATTTGCACAGCATACTATTTTTGGGCACTGCTAATATTGCACAGAATACCCTTATAAAGGGATGTTCAAACTAAGGCCTGCCACCCAGTGCTTAATTTGTAAATCCGCAGGCCCTGGAGCACTAAGAGAGTAGTGATCCGGCAGGTTGGGAGGCACACGAAAGGTCACGGTCCTCGAACTTACAGACATGTAAAAGTGCTTCCAGTATCTCACGTAGCCAACGATATTCAATGCTCATAGGCAGGCCTATGTAATTGATCACACTAGTACAGCGATGTAATAGCATAACGAACTTAATAGCAGTGAGTGGGAAACATTTATGGATTGCACATTCTCGATCAGCTTATGTGCTCTCACCTCAGTTAGCTACAAAACACATTTGCCCAAAGCACTTCGAAAACAAAGCTTCGTTTCATACAGTAAGTGTATTTACAATAAACATTAACTGCACAACATAATCAAGAAAAAATCGTCTTAGCTAAGACAAAATATATGTTAACTCTATTTAATTCCGGGCAGTCAATCTCACTTTCAAAGCCATGCACAGGTTAACAACATTTAGTCTGGTAAACGCTTCTAAAAATTTTCCACAACCAGGTTAGCATTATCACTGCTAGGCGTGGGAACGATCACCAAACTGCTTCATCAGTGACCTGCTGCTGCTCACTCTCTTGGACTCTTGCCTTTTTAGTATTTTGTTTGTGTTCTTAAAAAATGCTGTTAATGATAACCCCTTTCTATTCGCCATGACACACTCTACAACGCATGCCATGCGACTGTAGGCTTTGCTTCGTGACAACGAATTCAGGTGAACTTTGAACTTGAAATGATTACGTTATGTGAAAGAGGCTATTGATTGGCTATTAGCAATATTTGAGCACTGGTAATATAAGATTAGCATTTCTATTGCCATTTTTTGTTGTTCTGTTTTACTTTTGGTGAATTAAAAATTAAAACTATTTGTTCTGATAATATTGCTGCATGAGACTTTAAATGAGAGCTACAGAGGTGCCGGATCCACATAAAAAGGTTCCGGAACGCAGGTGTGCTATATTTCAGAGGTGCCGGATCCGGCTCAAATTAAGCTCTGCAAAAGCCCTTAAGCCATTTTAAAAATAAAATTAAGAGATTTATGAATGAATGTCCTTGTGAATGAAGATTCATAGAGTATCGCTATCACTTAAAACCGAATATAAAAAAAACAAAAACAAAAATAGTTACAAGTCCCTTCACATTTCTTTCTTCAAAGATTAATGATAATAATTGTATTGATCTATATCAAGTCACCAAGCTTTTGGGTAGACAAAAATAAATAACAGTAAATAAAAAATATTTTTTAATGCTTAGTCTATATCAATCTAAGACTTGGTCTGGATTTCAAGTCCTGGATTAATATAGGCCAAATTTGAAAAAGATTTATTTATTTATTTATTTATTTTGTAATGTTTCCATTTTTTTGTGATTTCTGTATTAGAAAACAAAAATAGTTGACAAATGCTTTCAATTAGTATCTGGTGTGATCCAGTTACTAAGTTATCCATTATATATGTTTAAATCCTACATAATAATAATAATAATAATAATAATAATAATAATAATAATAATAATATTGTTTATGCAGAAACATGTTACATTTGGCAAAAAATAATTTTAAATTAATGTCACATATTTGTCACTTTGAAGCTGGTGTGAGTGTTGTTAGGCTATACAGTGTATTCTGTGAACATTCTTGAAATAAATGCATTTGTGTTAACTTTTGAAAGTGTGGCAGATGTGTGGGGTGGAACTTGGGTGGAATCCTAAACAGAAAGCCTTTGTTCCTCTGTAGGAAATATTTTCAGTGGATTATATGGATTATTTAGAAATTTATTTTCAGATAGTGACTATGCCTTGAAATCTTCTAATATATTCAGTCCACTTTAATGTTGGGTGGCAAGTAAACACACAACTTTCACTGCTTTTACTGCACAAATATATGGAGAAAGAAGAACTAAGCTAGACAGGTTAAATTTATTTGAGAAGTTTGATGTCCATAAGTAAGTGTTGCCAATATATGCCCTCACTTCCTGTTTGGCAACCTAGCAGAAGTAAAAAAAAAAAATTTAAAAAAAAACACTTTTTTTTTCTTAAAATTCAAATTGGCTGACGAAAATCAGTGAAGCTTCAAGACAAACAAGAATCTTGAATTAATGTTGACAGTTTTAAAACTATTAGCAATTTTATGCATTTGTGAATTATAGCATGACCTAGAGGTCAATTTAGACAAACATTCTTGGAAGCCCTTAAGATGAGGTCCTTCAGTTATCTTAGTTTAGTCAAAATACCTCACACAGTTGCTGAGATATGCCCTCACATCATGTTTGCTGGCTTTGCAATCAGATGGTGCTAGAGGGCTTGAGTGGCTTACACCAACATTGCTGTGAAGGTAGCGGAGACTGTCCTCTATCCCTGTGTGAAAGTGCACAAACAGCGTTCTATGGGCTGCCATAGACTTCCATATGGAAGTAGAAGAAGAGGAAGAAAGATGATGAAGAAGAAGAAAACATACAATCACTAAAGGGTGCCTACACATCTTTGGTGTTTGGCCCCATAATAATAATGAGAAGAAGAATAAAAAGCCTTTATTTTAATTTATTTTAAGCCATTTAGTAACTGATCAGTCTGTTTTCCTTAAAGCATTACATTCGATTTTCTCCCCGGTGTTAATCTATTTAAATTGTAACTTATTTTTATTGTGTATTGTGCTTTTGGTGTACTCATTAATTCATTCATTCAATAATGGCTTTATCCTGGTGAGAGCCATGGTAGATTAAAAAATATATATATATTTGTTTCTCTTTATCTGTTGTATTAATTTGAGACCTATTATGCCCATTTTTACAAGATGTAATATAAGTCTCAGCTGTCCCCAGAATATGTCTGTAAAGTTTCAGCTCAAAATACCCCACAGATCATTTATTATACCATGCTGTAAATGCCCCTTTTTGGGTGGAAACAAAAACACGCTGTTTTCGTATGCGTCTCTTTACATGCAAATGCACTGCTGCTCCCTGCCCCCTTTCCAGAAGAAGGCTGTGCCTTTACAGCTTGTGCTTCGGATACTACAGCAACAGCAAATCAGGAGAGCCAATATGACTGATAAAAATAAAAATGACAACATAGCTCTGGTCTCTGTGAATACAATCAGAGACAATGGTAACTTTAGCTACATTACCCATGGAAGTTGCTAACAAGCACATTCGGAAAGGCGATTTGCAAACATTCACAAAATAAAGTGCGATACTTACGCCTTCTGGATATGAGGCTGGATCACAAACAGTTGGTATTGATCCATCCTTAAGAATCAACTTTTCAGCAAATTCTGCTTTGTATTGACCCTCGTTTACAAAGCAGTCTGGTGTAAAATGATTCAAACAAACATATACAAATTTATCTGTTTTTTGGGGCACATTTCCTTCAAAAATAAAACTAGTCTACTGTGTCTTCAATGGCTCTGATGCTGGGAGTACATGAAGACTCACTATAGCTGCTCCAGCACGGAGAACATGGCGGACTGTGTGCGGCTCACTCAGGGGAGGATCTATGCTAATAGGGCAGAGTGTAATTTTTAGAGATCACGTACCTTTAATCACATTCATAAATGTATATTTGTAAAATGATGTTTGTAAAAATCCTGACACAGGCCTATAATTTTTATGGCAGGCGCGGAGGTATATCACAGAATCAATAGGACACAGATACGCAGAGGGTGTGATACTGGACATGGATGCTATGTGTACAGAGACTGACAAGAGGACACCAATTGTCTGCCTTCTCTCTATGGGTTCAGATCCCACTGAGAATATAGAGAGGTTGGCAAAAACAAAGGTACATCACCATACCAGTCACATAAAATAAGTTTTTTTTAATGGAATTATATATTTATGTCAGTAATTTACTACTGCAGGAATGTATCACTCATAATGTGCAAAAGTTTTAGGCACATGCAAAGAAATGCTGTAGAGCAAAGATGCCTTCAAAATAATGAAATTAAATGTTTCTACATTTAAAAAAAAATACCATAAAGAGCAGTAAACAGTAGTAAATGAAACAAAGTCAATATTTGGTGTGACAAAAAAAATTTAAATAAAAATAAAAATAGTAGTCACCAGTACAATTTGTGCAGTTTTATAGGGAATATGAGGTATACACTCACAAACTAATGTTTAGGCTTGCCACTCATCCCGTTAATATGGGATTGTCATGTAGGCCTATTGAAAAAATGAACTGTCCCTGAATCAATATAAGACTTCATTGATTTGTCCCGTATTTTCGTGCACAGAACAGAACTGTTGGTATAAGGATGGAGTCTTCCTCACGTACCGATGGCTTGCGTGATGCGCCTCTAGTTTACGGAACTTTGGCACTTCGTACAACTGGATGTAGCTACAAGAAGCGGCAAAGCCAATCCTATTAGCAACGTGGGTTAGGGAGGCGGGACTCATAGTAGAAAATGAGATCTGTTAACCGTTTGTGTACCACAAATTGTGCTACTGCCTGTCTTGGCCAGGACGCTCTTGTAAAAGAGATTCTTAATCTCAATGAGATTTTTCCTGGTTAAATAAAGGTTAAAAAATATATTTCAAAAAAATATATTTAAAATATATATAAAATATATATATTTAAAATTATTTTTGCACCAAACCCACTTTGAGTGTTTTCTGCCAAAAAAAAAGCTCTATTTTTGTATCATCTGAACATAGAACCCAGTCCCAGTCAAAGATCCAGTAGCATGTAGTAAGCAACAGCAAGGGTTCTGGTACAGCTTCAAAATTGTATGTAAGACATCTAATTGTAGATTTGTAGACTTTCCCAATACTACCATCATCTCAAATTATCCTTGGAGATTTGTGTCTCTCTAACCATGGGGGCAGTATATGCATGCTTCCTCTTCCAGGCAGGTTCATTACAACTCTGGGATGTTTTAACCTTCTTAATTCCAAAACAGTACACACTAATTTTGCTTGAAGATAATTTTCTTTAATGACCTCAACAGATTTGCACAGTAGTTTACTGTGTTAAAAGCAGACCAATTACAAGAAAATAAATGCATATAATTAACAAAATTCACCAAGACCATTTGGATATTGCATTTATTTGTTTGGTTAATAAGGGTCACTGTTAATAAAAGACTATACTTAACAACTTTGTTGTTTTTGTAGAGTGTCCTCTGTCGGGCTATTTCTATGGGACAAGGACAGGAAGTTCATGCACAAAGGCTGCTGACCCAAAGCATGTCAGAAGGAGGTTGGTTACTTCTGCAGAATTGCCATCTTGGTCTGGACTTTCTGGATGAACTTCTAGAGTCCCTCACTACTGCAGAGACTGTCCACAACAATTTCAAGGTCTGGGTGACTACAGAAATACACCCTAAATTTCCCATCAATTTCCTTCAGTCATCAATCAAATTCACTAATGAGCCTCCACAAGGTATGTACTTTGTCCAGTTTTCCTAATAGATTTGGGTGTTCTTTCACAATGGCCACCCTGTTGAGGTTTTCAGTTATTAAGTAAGAACACAGTACTATTCATTTCATAATGATGCATGATTCACATAAACATGCATAGTGAGAATTTAATACTAAAATTGTACACATTAGTGTAACGTAATTGTACGTTTGCCCACTGACAAAGAAATGATCAGTCTATAATTTTAATGGTAGGTGTATTTTAACAGTGAGAGACAGAATAACAACAACAAAAAAAAATCCAGAAAAACACATTTCAAAAAAGTTATAAATTGATTTGCATTATATTGAGGGAAATAAGTATTTGATCCCCTATCAATCAGCAAGATTTCTGGCTTCCAAGTGTCTTTTACACAGGTAATGAGCTGAGATTAGGAGCACTCTCTTAAAGGGAGTGCTCCTAATCTCAGTTTGTTACCTGTAAAAAGACACCTGTCCACAGAAGCAATCAATCAATCAGATTCCAAACTCTCCACCATGGCCAAGACCAAAGAGCTGTCCAAGGATGTCAAGGACAAGATTGTAGACCTACACAAGGCTGGAATGGGCTACAAGACCATCGCCAAGCAGCTTGGTGAGAAGGTGACAACAGTTGGTGTGATTATTCACAAATGGAAGAAACTGTCAGTCTCCCTCAGTCTGGGGCTCCATGCAAGATGTCACCTCGTGGAGTTTCAATGATCATGAGAACGGTGAGGAATCAGCCCAGAACTACATGGGAGGATCTTGTTAATGATCTCAAGGCAGCTGGGACCATAGTCATAGTCAGTGGATGAGATACTACCACCACCATGATTCACAGATATATATATATATATATATTTGGACAAGCAAACATTTGATGATAGGTGATACACTCTATCAGATGACATAAAGTTGACATTTTGTAGTCATTTTCACAATTTAAATGAACAAAAAAAAAAAAAACAGATCAGTCATGTGGAAAAAGTAAGTACACCCCTACATTTATCACACCTTCAAATCCATAAAATTAGTATGAGCTGTTCAAGATTTGGGTGCCAGTGATCAGAACCTGCTTAGAAAGTGCAGGTGTAAACTGTTTTATTTAAACCTCTCACATCTAGTGTCTGGTGTTCCCTTTGTTATTTTGGTGTGTGGTGTCTTCATGCCAAGATCTAAAGAGTTCTAAAAATGGTTGTGGATGCCTATGAGTCTGGCAAGGGATGTAAAAAGATCTCCAAATGATTTGAAATACATCATTCCACTGTAAGGAAAATAAAATAAAAGTGGCTCAGATGTCAAATGACTGACAATTTGTCCATGACTGGCCTTACCAGCAAATTCAGCCCAAGAGCAGACTGTCTGATGCAAAATGAAGTCTCCAAGAACCCCAATATTTAATCACAGGATCTGCTAGTAAGTCTTGCAACTGTTGGTGTCAAAGTGCATGCTTCTACAATCAGAAAACGATTGCACAAATTTGACCTGCATGGGAGGTGTGCAAGGAAAAAGCCTTTGCAATACTACAGTTTGCCAATGAGCATATAGGCAAAGACCAGGCCTTTTGGAATAATGTGCTCTGGACAGACGAATCAAAGATAGAGTTGCTTGGCCACAGTAACAGCAGACATGTTTGGCACTGACCAAAGACAGCTTTTCAGGAGACGCATAACCACCGTGAAGGGCAGTGGTGGAAATGTTATAGTTTGGGGTTGCTTCGCTGCCTCAGGGACTGGACAGATTGCATTCATTGATTCAACTATGAATTCCGCATCATATCAAAGAGTGCTTGAATATAATGTGAGGCCATCTGTCCAAAAGTTGAAGCTGAACCAAAAGTGGACCTTTCAATAGGATAATGATCCTAAGCATCCTAAGTATCCATGAGCATACAAATGGCTCGGTATTGAACTTGGTAAGCGGTGGACCCACGATGTTCAAAATCATCAGACACGAGATGGTGTGGATGAGATACTACCACCACCATGATTCACAGATGAGCTTGTATGTTTTGGATCATGAGCAGATCCTTTTTTTCTCCACACTGAGGTCTTTCCATCACCTTGGTTAATATTGGTTCCAGAACTTCTGTGTCTTATCTCTGTATTTCTTTGCAAATTCTAATCTGGCTTTCCAATTCTTACTGCTGATGAGTGGTTTGCATCATATGGTATGGCCTCTATATTTCTGCTCTCAAAGTCTTCTTTGAATGGTAGATTGTAGTACCTTCACCCCTGCCCTGTGCAGGTTGTTGGTGATGTCACCAACTGTTGTTTTTGGGTTTTTCTTCATAGCTCTCTAGATACACTCTATGAAATGCCATTTGAGGCAAATATTAAATACATCAATATGACAATATTAAGTAATTACTAGTATTGTCTCTTTAAAGTCCATGAAAAAGATTTTTCTCCATGGAGGAGATCGGACAAGATAATTTCTTAAATTGTACTCATTGCTTATCTCAAGAATCGAATAAAAAAATCTATATAAATATGACCAACACAATGAGCTGTAAGTGTAGCAGATGAATGCACTGTCAGCTTATCAATCAAACTTCATTCAAAATAGCAGATAAAAAGGTTTTTTGTAAGCTACCAAATGATGAGAGTGGGAAGTGAGGGTGAGGATGTCTTCAAGCGGCAAGCATGGTTGTCACACTAAAAAAATTAATGTATACAACCTAATTTTAATACAAACTGATTGTTTTGACTTATTATAAGCACTTGTAGAGAGCAGGTACAGCCTCTATACATGTTATGGTCATACCATAACATGTATACAGGCTGTACCTGTGCTGAAAGCATTACTTCAAGCATCACTTGAAGCATTACTTCAAGTGATTTCAAATGTTGTCTACATTTTATTGCTCTGTGGAGTTTACCCAAGAAACAATGATGTATGAAATACTTTGCAGAGAAATATGTTTGAAAAAATATACCATTTTATATAATTAACATTGTGTTTAAGGGTTTACCTCTCTTTAATTCTTTTGTCATGCAGGTGTGAAAGCTGGTTTGAGGAGGACCTACAGCAGCATGACTCAGGAGCAGCTAGAGATAACCAACATGCCACAGTGGAAACCTTTGCTCTATGCTGTCGCCTTTCTGCACACCACTGTGCAGGTCAGGCTGTTTGTATACATTACCATTCCAAAATGTCACTTACCAAATTCTGATGTTTGATGTGAACATTAACTGAATCTCTTGACCTGTATTTGCATGTATTTTGCATTGTGCTGCTGCCACATGATTGGCTGATTAGATACAGTGGTGCTTGAAAGTTTGTGAACCCTTTAGTATACAAAAAGATCCCAATTAAACAAATGATACAAATATTTTATACTTGGTCATTTATTTATTAAAGAAAATGATCCAATATTTCTTATATGTGAATAGCAAAAGAATGTGAACCTCTAGGAGTAGCAGTTAATTTGAACGTAAAATTAGAGTCAGGTGTTTTCAATCAATGGGTTGACAATCACTCATGTGTGCACCCTGTTTTATTTAAAGAACAGGGATCTATCAGAGTCTGATCTTCACAACATATTTGTGGTTTGTGGAAGTGCATCATGGCATGAACAAAGGAGATTTCTGAGGACCTCAGAAAAAGAGTTGTTGATGCTCATCAGGCTGGAAAATGTTACAAAACCATGTCTAAAGAGTTTGGACTCCACCAATCTACAGTCAGACAGATTGTGTACACATGGAGGAAATTCAAGACCATTGTTACCATCCCCAGGAGTAGTCAACCAGCAAACATCACTCCAAGAGCAAAATGTGTAATAGTCCGCAAGGTCGCAAAGCACCCCAGGGTAATTTCTAAGCAACTAAAGGCCACTTTCCCATTGGCTAATGTTAATGTTCATGAGTCCACCATCAGGAGAACTCGGAACAACAATGTTGTACATAGCAGGGTTGCCACTGCTCTCCAAAAAGAATGTTGCTGCCCATCTGCATTTTGCTAAAGGTCACATAGACAAGTCAGAAGGCTATTGGAAACATGTTTTGTAGATGGATGAGACCAAAATAGAACTTTTGGTTTAAATGAGAAGTGTTATGTTTCGGGAAAGGAAAACATAAGCATTCCAGCATAAGAACCTTATGCCATCTGTGAAATATGGTTTTGGTAATATCATGGTTCGGGCCTTTTTTGCAGCATCTGGGCCAGTACAACTTGCCATCATTGATGCAACAATGAATTTTGAAGTACAGTATAGCTGTAAATTCTAAAGAAAAATGTAAGGACATCTGTTCATGAACTGAACTTGAACATGAACTTAATTATTGCTGCACAAGGGGGTCACACCAGATACTGAAAGCAAAGGTTCATATACTTTTGCCACTCACATATATGTAATATTGGATCATTTTCGTCAATAAATAAGTGACCAATTGTAATATTTTTGTCTAATTTGTTTAATTGTGTTCTCTTTATCTACGTTGAGGACTTGTGTGAAAATCTGATTATGTTTTAGGTCATATTTATGCAGAAATATAGACAATTTTAAAGGGTTCACAAACTTTCAAGCACCACTGTAACTGCTTGAATGTGCAATGTTCCTAATAAAGTGGATGGTGAGTGTATATTGATGTTTAACGGAGTGTGGAATTAGATTAGACTTTAAATAGGTGGGAACACAGACTCATCAGAATTAGGAGTCCTTTTAATTTAATTTTACATTCATAAAGCAATACCTTTAATGAGAGCACTTGAAATAAGCAGACTTTTTATTTAAGATATTGTCTTAAAATAACATCTTATTTAAGATACACTTTAACATATTGTATGTTGTTGTTTTTTCCATTTTGTTTATTGTCTGTTTAACTTTCTTTTTATTGCTAAAAGGAGAGGCGTAAGTTTGGTCCACTTGGCTGGAATATTCCTTATGAGTTCAACCAGGCAGATTTCACCTCCAGTGTGCAGTTTGTGCAGAACCACTTGGATGTGGTGGATGCAAAGCATGGTGTGAATTGGAACTGTATGCGCTACATGCTTGGAGAAGTATGTAGTATGTATGTATGTATGTATGTATGTATGTATGTACAGTACTGTGCAAAAGTGCAAAACTATATTATAGATTTTTTATTTATCACTTCTACATTATCAAGTCAGTACAAAAAACATTCCCAAACATTAGTTTTCTAGCACAAAATTAAATGTTACAGAAAACTTAAAGAAAGTCATTAAAGAAAGCAGCATATTATGTAAGAGACCACTTTTCAAACAAAAAACACAATGAAGGCTGCTGGATTTTGCTGCAAAAATAAGAAGCAAGTGTCTCCAGAAGTGAAAGTCAAAGTCTCCAGAAGAACTGTGGCTGGTTCTGCAAGATGCTCAATAAAACTTACCAGCTAATTTCCTTATAAAACTGCACAAATTCTACCAGAGACTACTATTTTTATTTTATTATTTTTTTTTTTGTCACACCAAATATTGACTTTTTCATTTTCAATTGAATTATTTCATTTACTACTGTTTACTGCTCTTTACTGTATTTTTTTAATGTAGAAACATTTAATTTCATTATTTTGAAGGCATATTTGCTCTACAGCATTTCTTTGCATGTGCCTAAAACTTTTGCACAGTACTGTATGTATATATGTGTATGTAAGTTATTCTTATTACAGCTGCCTACCAAAGTATATGAGTTAAAATTAAATAGTACCAAATTTCAGGCTCAATTTAGAATTTGTTGCTCTTAAATGGGATGAAGGCACAAATGGAGATGGAGGTGCGTCAGCAACCAGCACAGAGGGAAGAATGCCAAGAAATAAACAGGGTGTTTATTCCAGCAGCACACACCATCACATTCACAACATCACCATCCCCCTCCTCTGCATTATTCCTACCCTGACCATGAGGAGACACCACCTATTTTGATCAGCCCATTCAATGTACACAGGTCCATGCTGTTCTTGGAATGAACAATATAAATTTATTGCCAGCATCAGCTACATGAACAATATAAAGTTCATGTTATCAAAAAAAGCAATACTATGAACAATGTAAATTTACTGCCAGCATCTGCCAAAAATAGCTCTACAGATTCCATTCATGGGTCTCATTTTCTTCATGAACATCATCAATATCATCATATTCCTACTATCAAGTGTACTACTCTCAGAGGTCTTGAAGATCTCATCACCAGTGTGTGAGTGATCTGAAGTGTGTCTGTGACTGTCAAAATAGTGGGCTTGCCTGTCCTGTGTAATGTTGTCAGATGGTTACCAGATGCAGCTGGTGGTCCTGAATTAAACTCTAAAACATTAGGTTTGTTACTTAGTTTAAGGCTGATTACTTTATGGACAGCATCGTACCACTGGAATTTTATTCTTTTCATCCGATGAGCTGCCAGATTTACATCCCGTACCTTCAGATACTGAACCTACAGTTTTTTCAGCTTGCCACAACATTGCTCAATGGTTCTTTGGTATCCACGAGCATTTTACCAAATATCTTGGAGTTATTGTGTGTTGTATCCAGTTGTTCCTGTATACTCTCATCTGGCCAAATTTCCAGTAAACACTGCATCTCTGCCGTAGACCAAAGTGATCCATTTGCCGCCATGTTTGTTAAATGGAACAGTTGCATCACTGATGTCATGTTTCGAGCTTGGCCACAGTTACAGTCACACTATATGCGTACCGAGTCCAACTGAGCCGTGCCTGAGCTCACCTCCTCAAGTGGGCCCGGGCACACACGGGTACTGCTGAATTGTCCCCGGGCATGGTACTGAGCAATCACACTAGTCAAACGAACTGGACTTTGGAGGTCAACGTGCTCAGGCATGGTACCGATTGCCTAGTATGAGTACTGGGCCTGTTTGCTGAAGTCCGAATCCGAGTGCAATTGTTCCCGGTGCCCCCCGCAGCATTGGTTTCAGACTCACTTGATTCCACTGCTTTATTTGTAAATCTGCAGGACCCGGAACACTAAGAGGGTATTGATCCGGCAGGTTGGGTGGCAAGCGAAAGGTCAAGGTCCTCGAACTTACAGACAAATTAAGTATCTCACATAGCCAATGATATTCAATGCTGATAGGTAGGCCTATGTGTGCTATTACATCACAGGTACAGTGATGTAATAGCATAATGAACTTAATAGCAGTGAGTATTCTCAGTACAATAGGAAACATTTATGGAAAACATTCTATCAGCTTATGTTAGCTACAAAACACATTTGCCCAAAGCACTTCGAAAACAAAGTTACTTTCATACAGTATTTACAGTGTATTTACAATAAATATTAACTGCACAACATAATCAAGAAAGAATAGTCTTACCTAAGACAAAATATTCCACAAAGCTGTCATGTCAGTGTCCTCCTACTCTTCCCTGTTCCTTTACGTATCCATGAACGCACAAAAGCAGTGGACCCACAATGTTCAAAAACATCAGTGACGAGATGGTGTGTATGAAAAGGGAGGCACACTGCAAGCTACAAATGAGATTGATTTTGAACAAACCCTGCTTGCGTTCCACTCAAGATCGGTATGGTATTCACAGAAGCCAACAATTGCCTCAGTCCTTCTGGAAGTTTTTTTCTCCTTTAGTCCCTGTACTCCCTAAAAGCCTGAATGACTGTACGTGGGGTGTTAACTCTATTTAATTCTGGGCAGTCAATCTCACTTTCAAAGCCATGCACAGGTTAACAACATTTAGCCTCATAAGCACTTCTAAAAACCTTCCACAATCAGGGTAGCGTTATCACTGCTAGTCGTGGGAACGGTCACCAAACTGCTTCATCAGTGACCTGCTGCTGCTCACTCTCTTGGACTGCTTTCTTTTCACCATGACACACTCTACAATGCATGCTATGTGACTGTAGGCTTCGCTTTGTGATAACGAATTGAGGTAAGCTTCAAAGCTTACCTCAATTCGTTATCACAAAGCGAAGCCTACAGTCACATAGCATGCATTGTAGAGTTGAACTTGAAATGATTGCGTTATGGTGACGTGGCAATTAAACGCGTCGCGTGATATAAAAATGGCACCTGTGAACCATGCCGTCAGCCTCTATTATCTGAAGCAAAGACGCAATTCACAGGCATGCCCCAGTATGACAAAGCTACGCTTTGAGGGAACTCAACGTTGCATATGCATCACGCTGTGGGAACGAGAATACCCACACCGTCATACTGAGGGAATGGCCTGTTCAAAAGATCTGAGCCCAAGGGTCACTGCAAGACACTCGAGCCTGGAGTGGAATGCATGTCCAGACTGTAATATCGAATGAATGTGTGCAGCATAGACTACCCCACCGCAGCACACACATCCTGTAAGGGTTCCCCTTTGGATAAAGCCTTCGAGGAGGTGACCCCCCCTAGTGGAATGAGCCCTTATGCCCAGAGGCGTAGTGAGACTGCACGCCTCATAAGCGATAGAGATAGCTTCCACTATCCAATTAGAGATGCGCTGCTTTGACACAGCATCACCTCTACTGTTGCCGCCAAAGCAGACTAGCAACTGCTCTGATTTACACCACTGGCCGGAGCGGTGGACGTAAGTACAGAGAGCCCTTACCGGACACAATAGGTGCAATTTCTCTTGTTCCGGTGTGAGGAACGGAGGAGGGCAGAAAGCCTGCAACACTATTGTCTGGGCAGCAGACGTAGGCACTTTAGAAATATAATCCGGCATAGGATATAGGAAAGCCTTGGCTAATCCAGGGGCAAAGTCAAGGCAGGAAGGGGCAACAGAGAGAGCTTGTAGATCTCCTACTCGCTTGAGAGATGTCACGGCCAGCAGAATAGCTACCTTTAGAGTCAGAAGCTTCTCAGAGGCTGACTCTAAGGGCTCAATGGGGCACCTGACAGACCTTCCAGGACCACAGAAAGGACCCAGGAAGGTATGCGTGGTCTGCAGATGGGCCTCAGCTGCCTGACACCATGCATGAACGTTGATGTTAGAGGATGTTGCCCCACAGAGGCTCCATCAATAGAGGCGTGGCTGGCTGAAATGGCGGCCATGTAGACCCTGATTGAAGAAGGAGCCAACCCTGCAGAGAAATGTCCTTGTAAAAACTCCAGGACTGTAGCTATTGTGCAGTTTACTAGGTCTAACTGACGTTCCCCACACCACAATACAATTTTCTCATGGATGGTGCTCTAGCATTCAACATGGTCTCTACAACCTCGGTTGAGAGACCAGAATCTATGAACTATGCCCCTCAGGGGCCAGACCCACAGTTTTCATAGTTCCGGCTGAGGGTGATAAATCAATCCTCTGGCTTGAGACAGTAGATCCCTGCGAACGGGAATCTCCCAGGGAGTGCTGTCTAGCAGGGATATTATCTCTGAGAACCATATTCCAGCTGGCCAATAAGGTGCTACTAGCAGCAGACATAGACGGTCTTGGCGAACTCTTGCTAGAACCTGCGGGAGCAGAGTGATCGGGGGAAAGGCGTACAGATGTAACCATGGCCGTGTGTGCACCATGGCGTCCAGCCCCAATGATGCGGGAGGAGTGAGGGTGAACCAAAGCGGGCAGTGTGTTGTCTCCTCGGAGGTGAACACATCCACCATGTCTGCCCCCACATTCCAGTTCCCCGGAATGTACATTGTACTCACTGACAAAAACTTTCCCTGCGCCCAGAGAATTAGTTGTGCCTGCCTGAACAGGGGGCCCGAACGTAACCCCCCCTGGTGGTTGATATATGAGACCACTGTTGTGTTGTCTGTCACAACTAACACATGGTGACCTCTCAGTTGAGGAAGAAAGAATTTCAGTGCTAGAAATACAGCCCGCATTTCTAGGCAATTTACATGCCACTCCAGGTGAGGGCCGCTCCAGAGACTGTAAGCTGAATGGCCGTCTAAGACCGTGCCCCAGCAATCTCTTGTAGAGACTGGAGGGGATGCCCAGATCCAGCTTTATTTTGCTCAATGTTGATAGCATTGATCCTACATGTGTTGGGGATAGAAATGCCCTCATTGTAGTAGAATCCCTTATAACTCCTAGAAAAGTTGTCTTCTGCACTGGAGAAAGCATACTTTTGTTGAGGTTCAACCTGAGCCCCAAGCTCCTCTTGTGTGCGAGAACAACATCTCGATGTTGAACCGCCAGTTCCCTCGATCATGCAAGAATTAATCAGTCATCCAGGTAGTTTAGTACATGAATGCCCTGAAGTTGCATGGGAGCCAGAGCAGCATCCATGCACTTTGTGAAGGTGTGAGGGGATAAAGCTAGACCGAAGGGAAGAACCAGATATTGGTGTGCGTTGCCTCCACACACGAACCTCAGGAACTTCCTGTGACTGGGCAATATTTCTATGTGGAAATATGCGTCTTTTAGATCGATTGTCACAAACCAGTCCTCAAACTGAATCTGTGGAATGATAAGTTTGAGTGTCAGCACCTTGAACCTGTACGTCCTAAGAATACGGTTCAGATGGCGCAGATCTAAAATTGGCCGCATACTCCCATATTTTTGCGGACCAGGAAATAACAGCTGTAAAAACCTCCCTCCCTCAGGGAATGGGGTACACGTTCTATGGCCCCTTTGTCCAAGAGGGATCTCACTTCCTGCACTAACATCGGGCTCTGTTCTGTGCTGACTATTGTGGTGAGCACACCTCTGAACCAGGGGGGTCAAGCTCTGAACTGGAACCCTTTTCTATAGTGGACAGAACCCATGGAGACACATTTTGCAGTAGTTTCCACGCTGCCAGTGGTCTTTCAGAGATGTTAACACTTCCACATTCTGTTGGGGGGAAAGCATCAGATTTTCGTTGCCCTGTGACAGCTCGCTGACCAGAGAAAACTGAATATTTGGGACAACATTGGCTAGAGGAGGCCCTACAGTAATACTGGGGGATAACTGCCCTAACAGCCTTAAGTCCCCTGATATTTCCCTCCGCAGTCCATCAGGGCTGCTCCTTCTTTGTCTGCTTGGCCTTTATGATCATTCTCAGATCAGACCTACTAGCAGCCTGTGACTGTGGCCGCCCAGTCCCCCTGGCTCTCCGCAGGGGGAGGCAGGCTGCCATACTCGCCTTCTGTGCTTCCCTTGGATTAGTGCTGGCCTGGGCCCCACTCGTGGATGCCCAGGCAAACTCGACACGACGGGGAAGGAACTGGCTGAATGCCGCTGTTTGCTGTTTTGCCTCGTGAAACCTGTCGGCGATGGCATTGACCGCTCCGCCGAACAGGCCAGAAGGTTCAATAGGGCATCCAGCAGGGAGACCTTATCTTTATCTCCCATCCCTGAGAGGTTGAGTCATAGGTGCCTCTCTGCCACAACCAAGCTACTCTTTGAACGGCCAATATGACGGGCCATTTTCTTGGTCTGTGGTGTGGCGAAGCTCTGCTACTGCCTCGGGCCCAATTCCCTCCCTGCTGTTGAGCTCACTCAGCAGGTCTGCCTGGTTGGCCTGCAACACTGCCATCGTATGCAGTGACCCACAAGCAAGACCCTCTGCCGCATAGGCTTTGCCCACCAACACCGATGTGACCTTACATGGCTTGGAAGGCAAAGCTAGCCCCCTAAATTTCCTGCTGTCGATGGAGAGAGGTAGCTCGCAAGCGCCTCCTCCACCTTTGGCATAGCTAAATACCCGTGCTGTTTATTCCCCACGATAACCGAATAATCTGACATTGCGGGGTTATAAACACAGCTAGTGTATGTTTTTTTCCAGAAGCGTGATATTTCGTCATGCACTTCCAGAAAAAGGGGAGCTTTCTGTGGTGTGAAGGAGATTGATTTTCACTGGGGAGGAAGCGCTCATCCAGCCTGCTATGAGCCACTTCCTCTTCCCCTGGCCAGTATAGATTGAGTTTTTCTACTGCCCTAGTAATCACTTCAAGCAGCTCTTTATATGCTTCAGTGCTGCTTTCTGTTTTTGGTGCAATGGCTCCCCCTACTGGCTCCTCGGAGTCAGAAAAATATGGTGGAGAGCCGGACCCGGAAGACATAGCAAGAGATAGAGCAGCACTCATCTCCGGCTCCTCTTCCAGATCCATATGAGATCCCCAGGACCTGAGCCAGCTGGCTGCCTTGGCAGCGGCCGGCCCAGATCTGTGAGGCTCTGAAACCCAACTCCCTTCGGCCGAGAAGAGAGCAAGCTGCGAGCGGAGCTGCCTGATTGTAAAGCGCTCACAGTTCGCACAGTTAGCTCCCTTAATAGCCTCTGTGGCATGCTCCTCTCCCAGACACTTCACACAGAAAGTGTGTCAAGGAAGTGTGTCAAGGACCTCCCTCTCAAGACGGAGGCCAAGAAATTCTTCCCTGCTCTCTGCTACATCGGACCATTCACCATCAAGAGCATTATCAACCATGCCTCAGTAAAATTGAAACTCCCCAAATCCCTGTGCATACATCCCACTTTCCATGTCTCCCAGCTCAAACTGGTACACGTCAGCCCTCCGATTGTTCCGGCTCTCAGTGCAGTAACTTCCGGCTCTGTTCGCTCTTTATTTACTAACAGTATTTCGTGTTGTTTCCCGTGTGGTATTTCCCTGTGCTCACCCTGCTTTGTCTCTCCGTGTTCCAGGTCCACATCTCAAGTCTCCCAGTGCCTGCTCCCGGTTCACTTCCTGCTACACCCAGTCCCGCCTTGCTTTCTCCCATGGCTCTCCTGCTCGGTCCCGCTCTCCCACTCGGTCCCACTCTCCCCTCCCCGTGGCATGCCTCTTGCATGCTCACTCGCTACTCACCACTACTCACCTTTCCCCACACTTCACCTGTCCTCTCAATCCTTAATAAAAACCCGTTAACCCTGTATTCCTGTGTTTGGGTTCTGCGCTTGGGTCCTCTTTGTCTCTGTGCCTCAACACATAACAAAAAGCCTCTATCTTTCATTAAACATTGACTACATACAGAATATATATATATAGATCCTGTGATGAAAGTTTGGGGTTTTTGGAGACTTCTTTTTGCATCAGTGATTCAGCTCATGGGCTGAATTTGATGGGACGGCCAGTCCTGGACAAATTGGCAGTCACTTGAAATCTGCACCATTTGTAGATTATTTTCCTTACAGTGGAATTATGCACAGTTGCAATCAAAATTATTCAACCCCCATTGCAATCAGGTTTATTGTCAAAATGTACAGACTTTTGCTATGAACAAATCAAACAAAAGCAAGTGAAATATTTCAACACAATGAATGCTTGAAGTGGTTTCCCCAAATTCAACTGAAAATGCAACTTACAGTGACTTCTCCAGTCTCAAAATTATTCAACCCCTTCATGGCAAGCATCTTTAGTACCTAGTAGAGCACCCTTTTGCTGTTATGAATTCAAGTTCAAGTTCAAGTTCAAGTTCAGTTTATTTGTATAGCGCTTTTAAAAATGGTCATTGTCCCAAAGCAGCTTTACAGAAATATATAAATTCAGGACATAGATTTTAAATTTATGAATTTATCCCCAATGAGCAAGCTGGAGGCGACGGTGGCAAGGAAAAACTCCCTGAGACGATATGAGGAAAAAACCTTGAGAGGAACCAGACTCAAAAGGGAACCCATCATCATCTGGGTGACACCGGATAGTGCAATTATAAATAAATAAATCCTGTCTATAAATGTACCAGTACTACATGGTCAAATAGCAGTTGTGAAACCATGAAAATTCATTACAGTTTTTATATGAAGTCTGTTTTGTTCAACTTCACCACTGTTCACTGATGGAGACTTGAGTGCCAAACTGTTTGTGGTAATTATAGTCCTAAAGCCATCATAGCATAACTGTTCATATGAATTGAGGTCCAAAGCCATCTTTATGGTTTTTAAGTGGTACCATCCTCAGTAATCTCAATGCTCTTTAGGCTGCAACGTGTGGGGCCATCCTCAGCAGCAGCATGTGACTTCCAATTGATGAGATCTCCAACCAGAAGTAGGGCATCAGGATGGATCAGGCAGGTCCAGAGAGCAGAAGGGGTCAGGATCACTGGCATCTCAGGAGTATCATGTGTAGCTCAACAGAAGGGGAGAGGGAGAGAAAGAGAGAGAGAGAGAGAGAGAGAGAGAGAGAGATTATTAGGCATGCTTATTGTCCCGTAATGGTTAAGGACAGTGTACTTTGCGTGAGTGAAAGCAGGTACTCCGGCAGGACTAAAAAAAGGGAGAGCCAGAAGGTAACACAGACATGAGGGCTTCCTGGGACATAAGGCAGCCAGCCACTCCACCATCAACAAACCTGGGTGAACGCGTGAAAGTGGGGGGGCAACAGCATCCAAACATCCCAGGTCACCACAACATTCTATGCCTGTGAGACCTCTAGATCTGCTCCTTTACCTAAGAAAAAAACTATTCACAAAAAGCTTGACTAAACAAATATGTTTTCAGCCTGGACTTAAACACTGAGACTGTGTCTGAGTCCCGAACACTAATTGGAAGGCTGTTCCATAACTGGGGGCGTTGTAAGAGAAAGCTCTTCCTCCTGCTGTAGCCTTCACTATTTGAGGTACCAACAAATAGCCTGCACCTTTTGATCAAAGTAGGCATGGCGGATCATAAAAGACCAAAAGTTCGCTTAGGTACTGTGGCGCAAAGCCATTTAGCGCTTTATAAGTCAATAGTAGTATTTTATAATCAATGCAAAATTTCACTGGGAGCCAATGCAGTGTGGATAAGATAGGGGTGATGTGGTCATATCTTCTGGTTCTAGTAAGGACTCTTGCAGCTGCATTCTGGACTAACTAGAGTTTGTTTATGCTCCTACTGGAACACCCAGACAGTAAGGCATTACAATAATCCAACCTAGAGGTGATGAAAGCATGGACTAATTTTTCTGCATCATGTTATGACCTGCTGTAAATGAGATGCATAGCCAGACACCAGCTTCTGGCAGCGTTCCTGAGGAATCTTAGCCCATTCCTCATGAGCAATGGCCTCCAGTTCAGTAATATTCTTGGGTTTGCATGCTGCAACTGCCTTCTTCAAATCCCATCAGAGATTTTCTATGCGGTTCAAGTCAGGTGACTGTGATGGCCCTGTAGAGTCTTCCAGGATATCTTCTGCAACCAAGCCTTGGTGGAATTTGAGGTATGCTTGGGATCATTGTCCTGTTGGAAGGTCCAATGATGCCCAAGCTTCAGCTTCCTCACAGATGGCAAGAAGTTTTCTCCTAGGATTTCCTGATACGTCAGTGAATCCATCTGGCCTTCCATACACTGCAGGTTTCCAGTGTCCAGTACGTCTTGGAGTTCTGGCATGAAGACTTTCTGCATTCAGTACTCACCATACTGTGCTCACAGAAACCTCAATGCCTGTTGCCACCAGGTCTTGCTGCAGGTCTTTTGAAATCTGGTTACAGCCGTTGATAGCTTCCTTTTTCTGCCCCGTCCAGGTATTTCATGTATTTTCTGCCCCTAGCCAGTTCAGGAATTTCATGTGTATATTTCATATATATATATATATATATATATATATATATATATATATATATATATATATATATATATATATATATATATATATATATATATATATACATACATACATACAGGTGCATCTCAATAAATTAGAATGTCGTGGAAAAGTTCATTTATTTCAGTAATTCAACTCAAGTTGTGAAACTTGTGTATTAAATAAATTCAATGCACACAGACTGAAGTAGTTTAAGTCTTTGGTTCTTTTAATTGTGATGATTTTGGCTCACATTTAACAAAAACCCACCAATTCACTATCTCAACAAATTAGAATACTTCATAAGACCAATAAAAAAAACATTTTTAGTGAATTGTTGGCCTTCTGGAAAGTATGTTCATTTACTGTACATGTACTCAATACTTGGTAGGGGCTCCTTTTGCTTTAATTACTGCCTCAATTCGTCATGGCATGGAGGTGATCAGTTTGTGGCACTGCTGAGGTGGTGTGGAAGCCCAGGTTTCTTTGACAGTGGCCTTCAGCTCATCTGCATTTTTTGGTCTCTTGTTTCTCATTTTCCTCTTGACAATACCCCATAGATTCTCTATGGGGTTCAGGTGTGGTGAGTTTGCTGGCCAGTCAAACACAACAACACCATAGTCATTTAACCAACTTTTGGTGCTTTTGGCAGTGTGGGCAGGTGCCAAATCCTGCTGGAAAATGAAATCAGCATCTTCAAAAAGCTGTTCAGCAGAAGGAAGCATGAAGTACCCCAAAATTTCTTGGTAAACGGGTGCAGTGACTTTGGTTTTCAAAAAACACAATGGACCAACACCAGCAGATGACATTGCACCCCAAATCATCACAGACTGTGGAAACTTAACACTGGACTTCAAGCAACTTGGGCTATGAGCTTCTCCACCCTTCCTCCAGACTCTAGGACCTTGGTTTCCAAATGAAATACAAAACTTGCTGTCATCTGAAAAGAGGACTTTGGACCACTGGGCAACAGTCCAGTTCTTCTTCTCCTTAGCCCAGGTAAGACGCCTCTGACGTTGTCTGTGGTTCAGGAGTGGCTTAACAAGAGGAATACGACAACTGTAGCCAAATTCCTGACACGTCTGTGTGTGGTGGCTCTTGATGCCTTGACCCCAGCCTCAGTCCATTGCTTGTGACGTTCACTCAAATTCTTGAATTGATTTTGCTTGACAATCCTCATAAGGCTGCGGTTCTCTCGGTTGGTTGTGCATCTTTTTCTTCCACACTTTTTCCTTCCACTCAACTTTCTGTTAACCTGCTTGGATACAGCACTCTGTGAACAGCCAGCTAATTTGGCAGTGAATGTTTGTGATTTACCTAGTGAACCAAACTGAGAGACCATTTTGAAGGCTCAGGAAACCTTTGCAGGTGTTTTGAGTTGATTAGCTGATTGGCATGTCACCATATTCTAATTTGTTGAGATAGTGAATTGGTGGGTTTTTGTTAAATGTGAGCCAAAATCATCACAATTAAAAGAACCAAAGACTTAAACTACTTCAGTCTGTGTGCACTGAATTTATTTAATACACGAGTTTCACAATTTGAGTTGAATTACTGAAATAAATGGACTTTTCCATGACATTCTAATTTATTGAGATGCACCTGTATATATTGTAACAATTTAAAGGTCGGGCAAGGAGGAGGCTGGAACCGGCTGAACATAAACGTAAAGTTTAATAGTAAATGAAACTGAAACCAAACATAAAACACACAAACTGAACACAAAATGCACGTGTGTGTCTCTCTCTCTCTCTCCTGCGCTTCAACCCGCTACTTTATCTCTCTCCCACTGATTAGACAGATCAGTGCCAGGTGTGCATCCTCACCCCCTGGCCACGCCCTCCTCCTCTCCATATATATAATATGTAACAATGGTTGTACTTTTTTGTTCTTTCAACATTGTAACTTAATGTTTAATTCGGCATAATGTTATCTGGAAACTGAGATAAATTAAAATGATAAAATTAAAAAAATATTGCACAAAGATATTCAAAAAGTGAATTGCAAAGAGCTTTAAAACTAATTCTATATAGCCATATTAGATGAAAAATGTTTATCTAATTTCTTTTATCTAACTTAGGTTCAGTATGGAGGACGGGTCACTGATGATATGGACAAACGGCTTCTTAACACCTTCACTCGTATCTGGTTCAGTGAGAGCATCTTTGGGGACAAGTTTTGCTTCTATAAAGGTTATACTATACCAAAGGCTAAGATATTGCTGGAATACCATGCCCATATTGATACTCTGCCACTGGCTGACACACCTGAGGTAGGAACCCATGGACAGTCATATTTATGATTTTGTCAACAGTTTAAAAATGTGTGTTATTAAAGGTAAAATTTCTTCTTGTGTGCACAGTATTTAGCAACCAAGGACACACAGCAAACTAAGCAAAAGCCGAAAAATTTATTTTTATTCATTAGGTTTTTGGCCTCCATTCAAATGCTGAAATCACCTGCCAAACAAACATGGCCAATGAGATTCTAAACACCATTATCAGCATTCAGCCAAAAGACAGCAGCGGTGGGGGAGATGAGACACGGGAAGCCACAGTTCTGCGACTAGCCAGTGAAATGTTAGAGAAGCTTCCTGCTGACTATGTTCCTTATGAGGTAGGGCTTTCACTGTACATATGTGGCATGTACTATATATGTAACATTGTTTAGTATACAGTGCACTCCAGATTTATTGGCACATATCATAAAAAGAAGGGAAAAATTATATATAAAAATAATAACACATGCAATAGTGATGTTCAGCTGAAACATACATGGAGACATACATGTTAGTTTTCCAAACGCAAAAGGTGTTTTTAAGAGCAACTTTTTTAAATTGACACAATATTGGTCTGACAAAATTTACAAAATAAAAGGTCTGCCTCCAGTGTGTCTCTCCCTGTAATGTCTAACTAATGTTGGAGAGATTTGTAAATGGATTTTTGGCCCACTCCTCCATGCAGGAAACTTTAAGCTTCTTTCAGAGTGCATTTGTACATGTGGACTCCCTGCTTCAATTCAGAAGACAGGTTTTCATTAGGGCCGATGCCATCAAAAGGATGTTCAGCATGAGCATCAGGGTCTTTATGATGACAGCACTCATTGTTTTGAAAGATCAACAGAAAAGCTACATCATTTCCTATATGCCACCACCATCTAGTGACAAGAAAGTAAGAAAGTAAAAAAACCAACAAAAAAAACCAACTAATTGTTACTACTGCACTCCAGGGTTTTTCCTGGGTCAAAAATGGTCTTCGGTGGTGGCTGACAGACATGGTCATCCACACACACAGTAAAAAGTACCCTACCCATGTGATCTGCGAGCCCAATATTGACAATAAATTTAAAATAAATGCAAAAATCCTATTTATTCATTAAATAAAAAACAATCACTGTCAGGACAGATAAAACAAAGTGCTTACAACTATTTTACATATAAATGTCACCATTACCAAAGTATCAATATTAAAAAGTAGTATTAAAAAAGTAGCATTAAAAAGTTTATTTTAACTAATTAGTCTAATTTTCTACCATATACAATTGAATAAAATTAGCAGCTAGCTAACAACTTGCTTTGTGCTTTGTTCTGGTTTCACCTCAGTCTAAACTAAATGATTTTATACGTAATTTACTACACATTGTCATATAAACAACCTGAAAATACTGTGGATTATTAAGGCTAAATCTTACTAACCACTCTTGCTAAATGGGGTAAGCATGCTTATGTTCTCATTACAGAGGTGTTGAGTAAATGATTTGTTATACACCAATTGAGACAGTGACGTCTTATGAGTTCAGTTCTGGACATGATTGTTTTAACTATTCATTAAAATGAATCAGTTCAAAGGAGTCATTAGATTTTTTTTTTTAGCTTATTAAAAGTGTGGTTTATGTTGGCTGCATGTGCGGAACGCTTGTTAGAGAAGATAAGGCAATGTTTTTTTTTTTGTTTGTTTGTTTTTATCACAATTCAAACCCAGCGTCAATTCAGGAAAAAAATTCTCCAAATGCGCCACGTCTTCTGACCTTTTTATTGTGTCAGTTTATTTTGATTAATATGTGCGAGGGAGAGAGAGCAAAGCTCTCTGCTCGTTCTCTCCCTCAGTTTACATGTGCCCTATCACATTTACATTACATTTACATGAGGTCACCTATTTTAGAGGTGCTACATTGTGAATTTATTTACATCTGCATTGGCCATGTCAGTATTTTTCTCTGTCCTCCTCTGAGAAAATTACAGGCCAAATTACCTGTACCTAAAAGTATGGTTCAATAATTTTAATCCAATCCCGATATGCATGTCAGTCATTCTCTATGCAGATGTTGCCTTGCATTGAAAGAAAAATTATGTTTTAATACAAATGCAGTTTTATCACTATGGAGACTTGTAAAAAAATATATTGCAGACCCCCATGACCCAACTAACCCAACACTTATGTCTGCAAAGACATAAGACATTATGTCTGCAAAGGTCTAAAAAACCCGATTATTTATTTTATATATATATATATATATATATATATATATATATATATATATATATATATATATCATTTAACTGTTATGAATCAGTTCAACAATTATCAAGAGGCAAATATGGCATGTAGTAATGTCATACTAAGTAGTTATGTTTATTTGTCTTGCTTTCTTTTCTGGCCTTTTTCTGTTCATTTTGCCCTATGAAATATGATGAAATGCTTTGGTGCACCCATTTCATATTAACATTAGCCAACATTAACATTTATGTTTACAGTATGCCTCATTGGCTATTAAAAACAGTTGACAATGAGAGCAACAAACTACACTTGATTAATCTGGTCATTCAAAGCACAAGTCGCTATCATTGAAATGTCACTGTAATGTACATTCATTTGCAGTCCATGCACTTATTTGGTCCCCATGAGTATCAGAAAGATTAGGATTAACACTGTGCAGACTACAGATATACACAAACGTGCCTTGAGAACAGTGACCTTCTGTCACATACACACACGCACACACCCACACAGAGTTAGTCAGTTATCACTTATGTAGTCTTTTACATTAATAATGCTAAACCTAATCCTAAGCCACCCTGGCCCCCAGGGCCGCAGTCAAAGCCACCCCACCCCCGGCAGTTTGCACCGAGTTAATAAATATGTTTGTAATCAACTGCTAGAAATCAAAGCGTGGTTTTGTATTTTGACATGTAGGTGAGGAGACATTTGCAGAAAATGGGACTTTTACAACCAATGACTATATTTTTGCGTCAGGAGATTCACAGAATGCAGCACATCATAGGCTGTGTGCGTAGCACTCTCACTGACCTTACCTATGCTATTGATGGTGAGTTTCATTGAAATTCAAATAAATTACATTCAAATTGGTTCTATATTTATAAAGTGGGTATATAAAAGAATCACCCCCCCTTTAAAATGATCACATTTTGTTGCTTTTCAGCCTGAAATAAAGATGGACACAGTTTTTGTTTTATCCAGCTGTATTTACTCAGTGCAACTTATAACATCCAAGTGAAAGATATAACACCAACATGTCAGAATTTTTTTTTTTTAATTAAAAAACAGAATCACCCCCTTGTGTCAGTATTTTGTTGAACCACCTTTTGCTTTAATTACAGCCTTTAGTCTGTTGGGATATGTCTCTACTAACTTTATACATCTAGACTTTGCAATATTTGCCCACTCTTCTTTGCAGAACTGCTCAAGTTCTGTTAAATTTGATGGTGACTGTGGACTGCAGTCTTCAAGTCATTTCACAGATTTTCAATGAAGTTTAAGTCTGATTTCTAACTAGGCCATGCAAGGACATTCACTTTTTTCTCCTTCAACCACTGTGTCGTCAGTTTTGCTGTGTGCTTTGGGTCATTGTCATGTTGGAAGGTAAACCGTCTTCCCATTGACAACTTTCTGACAGAGGGCAGCAGATTTTCCTCAAGAATGTGACGGTATTTTGCCCCATCCATGTTTCTTCTATCCTGACAAGTGCTCCAGTCCCTGAGGCAGAGAAACACCCCATAACAGGATATTACCACTTCCATGCTTTACTGTAGGAATGGTGTTATTTGGATGGTGAGCTGTATTGGATTTCCGCCAGACATATTGTTTGGTGTTGAGGCCAAATAATTCAATTTTAGTTTCATCTGACCATAACAGCTTTTTCCATGTGGCCTCAGAATCAAGGTGCATTTTGGCAAAGCTCAGTTGTGACTGCATGTGGCCTTTCTTGAGGAGTGGCTTTTTTCTTGCAATCCTCCCATACAAGCCACATTTGTGAATTTGTGATATTGTTGTCACATGCACATGTAACGAATCAATCATTACTAGCATTATTCTTTTCCACCAGAATAATGTAATGGATCAACTTTAAACATGAAAAACGAAACAGAAGCGCACGCTTGGATTCAACACACCTTTTTAAAGGAGAGGAGTTTTAAAGCGTGCCCACCTTATCTACCAGAATGTGTAGAATGTGTGTGCGCGTGTGAGCGCTTTGTGGGTGTGTGTTTGTGTGTGTGTTTGTGTGTGTGTGTGTGTGTGTGTCTGAAGAGGGGGGTCGTGTCCCCTGTCCGCATTCCGATGGTATCTGGTGAATAGGTTAGATAAGGATTCATGGCTCAAAGACACAGAGAAACTTCTTTGCTAGATCCAGGCTGATTCAGAAACCAGTTTGATACGTTCAGACGTTACAGTCCCCCCTTTCAGACAAGGATGTCCAGGTGTGGACATCGTTGGGCGACAGTCATCATGGTGATCGGATGACAAGTGGATCAAACTGATTGATCAGTGGGTGACTCCTAAATGTCCTCAGCATTTGCTTCATCAGGCTGAGGGTCCATCTCGATGTATGTTTGTGCGCCCTCTAGGGCCAGTTCAGAGACAGGATAAATGGGTGGTTTCTTCCACAGCCTTTTCGGCAGCAGTCCTCTGCTTGGTGTAGGCCTTGTGGATTCTGCCTGGTGACACATTGAGCAGGGGGCTTCCACCCCCCTTTTGGAATTAGGGAGTGGTGGCTAGGAGGCTTGTGCCCACTGGTCAAGGAAAATTCTGTGGTGAGCGTTTACCTTCTCTGGTCATTTTGTAGAAGATATGACCAGTTCAGTTATCTGTGAACGGTGTTAAGTCCATCTATGAAAGTGTACCCTGGTTGTGCTGAAGTATGGATTTCAGCTCAGGTCGCCAGCAGGTTGTTTTTGCAGGCTTTGACCTTAGCGTTCCTTTCTTTTCAGTTCACTTTCTGCTCTGGTTAGGAGAGCTTCACTTGTTGGAGTTTCCTGATGAGTTCCTCTATGGATTCTCTCTCCAACTGCTCTCTGTGCTCTGTCTCTGCATGAGGTTCTGCCAGGGCCCTTTGTAGTCTTTCCACTGCCTCTCGGAGCTCTGGGTCCATTTCACCTTCTGTCCCACGCCGGTTCTGGGTCTCAAGGAGTATGCTGATCTAGGCAGCTTTGAGCGTGGGCCTGGTTCCTTCAGGCCTCCTCATTCTGGAGCTTAAGTGCGCTGCTGCTTCTTGCTCCAGGTGGACGTTGCTCGTTTCGCTGAGTCATGCCTGGGCAACGAGGTTGTGTGCGAGGCTCCCGATGATCTCTGCCCATCCTTTGGGGTTCTGGATCAGATTGTGGGCCATCTGTCCACTTACGTCGTCGTCCAGCTGCTCTCTGCTTAGGTGCTGTAGGTCACCAGCAGCTTGGAGCAGGAACGCAGTCGTCACGACACACAGCCAGGTCTCGAGGTCATCCCAGTGGGTGGCGGGACTGGATGATTGGGACACGGTGGCTCACTGTTGGCGAGAGAGAAAGAACACCAAAGGCCATACAAGTCCGCGCAGAATCAAGGAAACAGAGAAACTTCTTTGCTAAGTCCAGGCTGATTCAGAAATCAGTTTGATATGTTCAGACGTTACAGCCCCCCCTTTCGGACAAGGATGTCCAGGTGTGGGTCCATTTCGATGTGTTTGTTTGTGCGCCCTCTAGGGCCAGTTCAGAGACAGGGTAAGTGGTTGGTTTCTTCCACAGCCTTTTCGGCAGCAGTCCTCTGCTTGGCATAGGCCTTGTGGATTCTGCCTGGTGACACATTGAGCAGTGGGCTTCCACCCCCCTTTTGGAATTAGGGAGTGGTGGCTGGGAGGCTTGTGCCCACTGGTCAAGGAAAACTCTGTGGTGAGGGTTTACCTTCTCTGGTCACTTTGCAGCAGGTATGACCAGTTCAGTTCTCTGTGAACGCTGTTAAGTCCATCTGTGAAAGTGTACCCTGGTTGTGCTGAAGTATGGATTTCAGCTCGGGTCGCCAGCAGGTGGTTTTGCAGGCCTTGACCTTAGTGTTCCTTTCTTTTCAGTTCACTTTCTCCTCTGGTTAGAAGAGCTTCACCTGTTGGAGTTTCCTGTTGAGTTCCTCTCTGGATTCTCTCTCCAACTGCTCTCAGTGCTCGGTCTCTGCATGAGGCCCTTTGTAGTTTTTCCACTGCCTCTCGGAGCTCTGGGTCCATTTCACCTTCTGTCCCGCGCCAGTTCTGGGTCTCGAGGAGTATGCTGATCTAGGCAGCTTTGAGCATGGGCCTGGTTCCTTCAGGCCTCCTCGTTCTGGAGCTTGAGTACACTGCTGCTTCTTGCTCCAGGTGGACGTTGCTCTTTTCGCTGAGTCGTGCCTGGGCGACGAGGTTGTGTGCGAGGCTCCCGATGATCTCTGCCCGTCCTTTGGGGTTCTGGATCAGATTGTGGGCCGTCTGTCCACTTACGTCGTCGTCCAGCTGCTCTCTGCTTAGGTGCTGTAGGTCACCAGCAGCTTGGAGCAGGAATGCAGTCGTCATGACACGCAGCCAGGTCTCGAGGTCGTCCCAGTGGGTGGTGGGACTGGATGATTGGGACACGGTGGCTCACTGTTGGCGAGAGAGAATGAACACCAAAGGCCATACAAGTCCGCGCAGAATTAATGAGCTACTGTGATACTGAATTTGGTACGCAGGGAGTATACAAATTTGGCTAACTGGTGTAGACAGTTAGTGGTATGTAGGCCCAATACTTATGGTTTTTGGCCGTAAGTGGCCAGGGAGGGCCAATTTGTGTGGGTAAACGCCGGATCTAAATAGAGATTTGGACAGGCAGTAGCCTAGTGGGTCATCTTAAAGACACTGGCTGCCTGGGTCGTCAATCTAGCATTTAGCTTTCCTTGCTGGTTCTCATAGGCTCTGCCTGTATGTGAACTTTGAAGAGATAAGTCACAACAGAACAGCAGCTAAAACAAAAGAAGATAAAATTGAAATAATTAGAGGAGGGAAACATAAAATAAGATGCAAATGAAAACACAGGTATACATAGAGAAAAATAGAAGACTTAAGTTAGCTATCATGCATAGGGTTTATGACAGGCCTGCCGGAGTGGGGGCGCCGTTGAGTCATAAGCCCTATGGAGATGGTATGGCTTAAGAGACAGAGAGCTGTGCCAAACACTTAAATAATCAGAGATGCCATGGCTTATACTAAGTGGATGGGCCGTATGCCCTTTAGATATGCCTGGGAGGAATTGAGGTTGCTCAGATGAGAATCAGTGGTGAAGCCAACCTACCTCACGGTCCCCAAACACTCAACTGCAGTGTGACTCAGGGCCCCTCGCTTTCCGTACCACGGTGCGACCACTCAAACAGCTATGACCTTTAGCACAATTGGGCGGTGGTCAGGTGAGGCATGCCAACTGCCAGAAAATACAAGAAGAGAGAGAGATTAGAGAGAAAGTAATTAAATGAAAGGGAATGGCAGACAAAAACACAACTAATTAGCCTTTTTCAAAACCATCAACGAACTTAAATCTCCTGTAAACAGGGGTACAATCTTAAATGCAGATATAGATCCATTAACTATACTTGCATGGCTTCGGTATGAAAGTTCGCGCGAGGTCGTGTAGAGTTCGCTGGTTCATCGGGCCATTTGAAAAGGCGTGGGCCGAGAGGTGGTTGCATCTTTTGTCCGGGAGAGAGAGATCCTGGCTTCCTCTTCCCTGGGCACGTGGCCGCGGGGGAGAGAAACCGGAAGAGTGTAGAAGTGAAGTTGAAGAAGAAAGAACGATTGCTGGAAGAGAGTGTGAAGCTGGAGAGTTTCAAAGCATCTTTGTCTTTAAAACAACACCAACGCACACGCCTCTTTGGGCTATTGGCCAATCAGGAAGTTGGATTTGTTGGTGGGATGAACTCTCTTTGTCTGGTCTCAGACCCGAATTTGCATGTCCAGGGAGGAGCTGGTTTAAACCATATTATGTGTGAAATTATGAGAAAGCATGAAATAATGTATCCCATTGCAATATGATATGCATAATCAATCAAGGTATCGCAAGACGATTAACTACATACCAAATCCGATGGACTTATAAAGAATATTAAAAGGTGAAACATGGTTACAGACATTTAAAATAATATCCTAAGTTAAGCTATCTAAAATCATTATAGTTATGTTACATAAACACACAATATACAGGTGCATCTCAGTAAATTGGAATGTCGTGGAAAAGTTCGTTTATTTCAGTAATTCAACTCAAATTGTGAAACTTGTGTATTAAATAAATTCAATGACACAGACTGAAGTAGTTTAAGTCTTTGGTTCTTTTAACTGTGATGATTTTGGCTCACATTTAACAAAAACCCACCAATTCACTATCTCAACAAATTAGAATATGGTGACATGCCAATCAACTAATCAACTCAAAACACTTGCAAAGGTTTCCTGAGCCTTCAAAATGGTCTCTCAGTTTGGTTCACTAGGTAAGCCACAAACATTCATTGCCAAAGAAGCTGGCTGTTCACAGAGTGCTGTATTCAAGCATGTTAACAGAAAGTTGAGAGGAAGGAAAAATTGTGGAAGAAAAAGATGCACAACCAACCGAGAGAACCGCAGCCTTATGAGGATTGTCAAGCAAAATCGATTCAAGAATTTGAGTGAACTTCACAAGGAATGGACTGAGGCTGGGGTCAAGGCATCAAGAGCCACCACACACAGACGTGCCAAGGAATTTGGCTACAGTTGTCGTATTCCTCTTGTTAAGCCACTGCTGAACCACAGACAACGTCAGAGGCATCTTACCTGGGCTAAGGAGAAGAAGAACTGGACTGTTGACCAGTGGTCCAACATCCTCTTTTCAGATGAGAGCAAGTTTTGTATTTCATTTGGAAACCAAGGTCCTAGAGTCTGGAGGAAGGGTGGAGAAGCTCATAGCCCAAGTTGCTTGAAGTCCAGTGTTCAGTTTCCACAGTCTGTGATGATTTGGGGTGCAATGTCATCTGCTGGTGTTGGTCCATTGTGTTTTTTGAAAACCAGAGTCACTGCACCCGTTTACCAAGAAATTTTGGAGCACTTCATGCTTCCTTCAGCTGACCAGCTTTTTGAAGATGCTGATTTCATTTTCCAGCAGGATTTGGCACCTGCCCACACTGCCAAAAGCACCAAAAGTTGGTTAAATGACCATGGTGTTGGTGTGCTTGACTGGCCAGCAAACTCACCACACCTGAACCCCATAGAGAATCTATGGGGTATTGTCAAGAGGAAAATGAGAAACAAGAGACCAAAAAATGCAGATGAGCTGAAGGCCACTGTCAAAGAAACCTGGGCTTCCATACCACCTCAGCAGTGCCACAAACTGATCACCTCCATGCCATGCCGAATTGAGGCAGCAATTAAAGGAGCCCCTACCAAGTATTGAGTACATGTACAGTAAATGAACATACTTTCCAGAAGGCCAACAATTCACTAAAAATGTTTTTTTTATTGGTCTTATGAAGTATTCTAATTTGTTGAGATAGTGAATTGGTGGGTTTTTGTTAAATGTGAGCCAAAATCATCACAATTAAAAGAACCAAAGACTTAAACTACTTCAGTCTGTGTCATTGAATTTATTTAATACACGAGTTTCACAATTTCAGTTGAATTACTGAAATAAATGAACTTTTCCACGACATTCTAATTTATTGAGATGCACCTGTATGCAAACAAGAAAACATCACACTATTTGGACATCGAATAATTACATATAATTACGTTACATTCAAAAGAGGTTTTTCATTGTGTGTGTGCGTGTGTGTGTGCACGTGTAGGTAAGCTTTGTGTGTGTGCGCGTGTGAGCACTTTGTGTGTGTGTGTGTGTGTGTGTGTGTGTGTGTGTGTCTGAAGAGGGGGGTCGTGTCCCCTATCCGCATTCCGATGGTATCTGGTGAAGAGGTTAGATAAGGATGCGTGGCTCAAAGACACAGAGAAACTTCTTTGCTAGATCCAGGCTGATTCAGAAATCAGTTTGATACATTCAGACGTTACACACACAATGACCACTCTTTGTCATAAATTCCTGCAACTGCTTCAGAGTTGCTGTAGGCCTCTTGGTAGACTCTCTGACCAGTTTCCTCCTGGCACTTTCATCTAGTTTGGAGCGACGTCTTGATCCAGGACGGGTCCTGATCTGTGGGAGGGTCTGTGTTGTAAAAAATATCTTCCACTTCTTAATAATAAACTTCACTGTGCTTCTTGGCATTGATAAAGCCTTTGAATTTTGTATCCATCTCCTGACTTGTGCCTGTCCACAACTTTATCCCGGAGATCTTTTGACAGTGCCTTGCCACCCATAGTTGATTGTTTGCTTCAGTTGCACTACCAAGGACTGAAATGCTCCAGGAAAGCTCTTTTCATGCTGAGCCAATCAAAATGACCACGGCTGATCACAGTTGAAATTCAAATGGCTTTGTGTGCCATTGAGAAGGTGTTTAGCTACACCTGATTGAGTTTTTTTTTTTTTTTTTCTGACATGTTGGTGTTATATCTTTCACTTGGATGTTATACGTTGCACTGAGTAAACACAGCTGGATAAAACAAAAATAGTGTATGTCTTCATTTCAAGCTGAACAGCAACAAAATGTGATTATTTTAAAGGGGGGTGATTCTTTTCTATACCCACTGTATATGGCTCAATACTTGCGTTTTGAGATGTTATTTGTTTTCTATAATTAAAAGGCACTATAATCATGTCTGAAGACCTTCAAGATGCTCTAGACAGCATGTATGATGCTCGTGTTCCAAAGTTGTGGCAGAGAATTTCATGGGAATCAGCCACACTTGGTTTCTGGTTTAGTGAGCTTCTTGAAAGGAACCAGCAATTCCATAGCTGGACTTTTGGAAGCCGCCCCCATCAGTTTTGGCTGACAGGATTTTTCAATCCCCAGGTAGGTTAATGAATAGTTTTGCTATCCTCCATTGGGTGAGGACAGAATTAGTCTGCTTTAATAGTTAGCTTTAATTGGAGCTTAGTAAAATTAGTGATGATCATCCAGATCAGGTTAACTAGATACTGACATTTAGTAGGGAAAAGAAATTTCACAACTATATTAAGATTTCATGCTTTTCCTGAACTACAGCCCCTGGCAAAAATTATGGAATCACCACACTTGGAGGATGTTCACCTGGATTTTTATTCTATTTTATTTTTTTTTTTTGTAGCAAATAAACAAATCACAGATATGACACAAAACAATTTTTGTATGTTTGTTTAATAGCTGAAAATTCTGGCTTCATGTAACGTACCTCAAACAAGTTAAATTAAATTATTTTAATTAATGGCATATTTTTTTCACAGATCAAGTAGAGGAAAAAATTATGGAATCACTCAATGTTGAGGAAAAAATTATGGAATCACCTTGTAATTTGCATTTCTAAAACAAATACCAGCAAGTATAAAAATCCAAATTAGTCTGAGGTTAAAAGAGAGTGCTTACAGACCTTAACCTTGGAGAGTTGTCAGTTCAAACATTGGAAAGGATTATAAAACTCCTTCAAGAACAACACGGAGTGTGGAAAAAGATGTTGGTTGTTCCCAGTCAGCTGTGTCTAAAATTTCGTGCAAGTATAAACAAAATGGGAAGGTTTTAAAAGGAAAACATACACGTAGACCAAGGAAGACAGCAAACATCAGGATAGAAAACTCAAAGCAGTATGCCTTGAAAATAGAAAATGCACAACAAAACAAATGAAAAACAAATGAGCAGAAACAGGAGTCAACGTTTGTGACAGAACTAAAAGAAATCGGCTGAATGAAATGGGATTTATATATAGAGAAGCCAAACAAAAACCAGTACTAACACCTAAACAGAAGAAAACAAGGTTGCAGTTGACTAATCATGGAGTGTGGATGATTAGATGAAAGTGATATTCATTGATGAATCACAAATCTGCATTGGCCAAGGAGATGATGCTGGAAATTTTGTCTAGTGGCGTTCTAATTAAACATTTCCTCACTCATTTATGATATGGGGTAGCATGTCAGGTACAACATGGTCCCCAGCCAGGGCAAACCTCTATAGTCAATGCACAGGTGTACAGTGAAATTTTGGACACTTTTCTCATTCCATCGATAGAAAATAAGTTTGGTGATGACAAAGTCGTTTTTCAGGATGATAATGCATCTTGCCACAGAGCAAAGAGTGTTAAAGCTTTTCTTCAGGAAAGGCATATCAACTCAATGGCATGGCCAGCAAACAGTCTGGATATCAATCTGATTGAAAATTTATGGTGGAAATTTAAAAAAAAATTGTCCATCACAATTTTTTTTGTGCCAGGGGCTGTATGCTTTTCCACAAACATAGTTGAAGGAACACAGTAGGTTTCATATTGATTGTATCATAACTTTCATGTTATTGTACCACTTGAGAGATTCAGTTATTGTACCACTTGAGTGATTCAGTTCCTTTACTTTATATAAGGGTTTCTTAACAGCTATGCGTCAAGAGACGACCCGTATGAACCTGGCTAAAGGTTGGGCATTGGACACTGTTGTGCTACTCAATAATGTAACAAGAATGATGAGGGAGGATGTGATAGGACCACCTCCAGGAGATATAGGAGGAGTCTACATCTATGGACTTTTTCTAGATGGTGCAGGGTGGGACAAACGGAACAGCAAGCTAACAGAATCTTCTCCTAAGGTATGCCTCAGAGAATACAGAAATGTATGGTGCTAATACCCAAAAATATAGCGGTAAGTTGCTTCTAATAGTGGTGAACCAAAGTTATTTATGTATGTCAGCTGTATAGCTTCTGCTGAAATTTGTTCACATTACGCAAGCAGTGATACCTAAAATAGTCATTATTTGACACAAATGTATTTGTAAAAGTTTTTAGTTTCCTTCTTGCATGAGACTTTCTATTTTTCATTGGATGGCAGGTTCTCTTTACCCCTATGCCAGTGGTGCATGTCTATGCTGTCAGCAGTGTCAATATGTCAGATATCAAACAACCTCAGGGAAACAGCCTATACTCCTGTCCAGTGTACAGGAAGCCCAGACGTACTGACCTTAACTTCATATTCAGCGTGTTTCTCCGGACCATGCAGAACCCAGACCACTGGACATTAAGGGGTGTGGCCTTACTTTGTGACTGCAAATAATTTGATGATGAAGTTTTCTATTATTTTCTTTTCTTTTTTATCATTAGAGCAGCAAGACCTACATTTACATTTACAACCTGAATGTTTTCTGCATCTTATTAGTTTAGATTTATTAGTGTATATTGCTAATTTATATTAATTATGTATTTGATATTTTTGGTGATGGGATATATTTATAAAATGACCCAAGGATCATAATTGACTGTATTATTACTGTACTTAATGCATAGCTACCAATAGATACTTTTGTAGAAAAGCTGTAACATACATAAAAACTTGTTCTGATGTAACACCCAATACACTGTGCTGTATATGTTTGCCCAACTGTTTTCCCAGTATAATGTGCTATATATGTTTTTCCAAATGAAATGTCGGATTAAGTATACTTTTATACTAAGTATACTTTTTTTTAATATTTATTTATGTATATGTCTTATTATAACTGCTGTTCACCAAAACATAGAATTACATCTATTCTAATCAACATATAATTTTGAAAACCCTTAATTTATATAATGCTTAAAATTCATATCCTCTGGATGACACTAGAAAAATAAAATATTACACCTTACTGTACAGCTGTCATTTTTTAGAAGACTTCTTAGAAACCACCTGATTGAGTTGACTGTTTATTTCAAATGGCTAGGCAAGATTATCAAGTATCATAAAACATAAATACTGTAACGAATCAATCATTACTAGCATTATTCTTTTCCACCAGAATAATGTAATGGATCAACTTTAAACATGAAATACGAAACAGAAGCACACGCTTGGATTCGAAGCACGTTTTTAAAGGAGACAAGTTTTAAAGCGTGCCCGCATTATCTACCAGAATATGTAGTAACTCGGATGAATCTGCAACGTTTAAAAATATTCTCCACCAGTTACAATTTATGTAACGAATTAAAAGATGTTTAACACGTTTAAATGTATTCTCCAGTTTATATAAGGAATTAGGTCGAATGGCGTGAAATATATCTATATATCTAATCAACGCGTGTTGTGCCCAGTTATAAATATACATCAGCCATGAAAGGGAATTCATGTATGTGCACATATACATATAAATAATTAACTACAATGGATTATAATTAATTATGACTATGTATGTGGTCTAGATCAGCTTTTAGGATTAGCTGTAGTCTAGTTTAGAATTATGAACTCAAAAGAGGGAGTTTATCCTTCTGGCCAGGAAGGATTAACCAACGAAGTTTGTTATTAAAAATTAGAGCGGGCAACCGAGATCTTATGCAGCATAGAATTGACTCTATCACATGACCAAACAGAGACAAATCAAGTGTGGGATAATAGATTTTAATAACTAGATGTAACTATGGATACACACGACTAACTCTAAGCAAAACATACATATGTACATCTATATACAAGGGAAGAAAAGGTATAGAGAGAAAGTAATTAAATAAAAGGGAATGACAGACAAAAACACAACTAATTAGCCTTTTTCAAAACCAGCAATGAACTAAAATCTCCTGTAAACAGGGGTACAATCTTAACGCAGTTATATTAACTATATCCATTAACTATACTTGCATGGCTTCGGTATGAAAGTTTGCGCGATCCGGTAGAAGTTCGCTGGTTCGTGGTGCCGTTTGAAAAGGCGTGGGCCGTGAGGCGGTTGCATCTTTTTGTCTGGGAGAGAGAGAGATTCTGGCTTCCTCTTCACATGGCCCTGGGAGAGAGAAACCGGAAGAGTGTAGAAGTGAAGTTGAAAAGTGAAAGTTGAAGAGTGTGCTGGAAGAGTGTGTTTCAAAGCGTGGTGTTGTTTTAAAGACAACACCAAGCCACGCCTCTTTGGGCTATTGGCCAATCAGGAAGTTGGATTTGTTGGCGGGATGAACTCTCTTTGTCTGGTCTCAGACCCGAATTTGCATGTCCAGGGAGGAGCCGGTTTAAACCATATTACTTGTGAAATTAAGAAAAAATATGAAATAATCTATCCCATTGCAATATGATATGCATAATCAATCAGGGTATCGCAAGACGATTAACTACATACCAAATTCGATGGACTTATAAAGAATATTAAAAGGTGAAACATGGTTACAGACATTTAAAATAATATCCTAAGTTAAGCTATCTAAAATCATTATAGTTATGTTACATAAATACACAATATATGCAAACAAGAAAACATCACACTATTTGGACATCGAATAATTACATATAATTACGTTACATTCAAAAGAGGTTTTTCATTGTGTGTGTGCGTGTGTGTGTGCACGTGTAGGTAAGCTTGGTGTGTGTGCGTGTGTGAGCACACGTGTGTGTGTGCTTTGTGTGTGTGTGTTGGTGTGTGTGTGTGTGTGTGTGTGTGTGTGTGTCTGAAGAGGGGGGTCGTGTCCCCTGTCCGCATTCCGATGGTATCTGGACAAGAGGTTAGATAAGGATTCATGGCTCAAAGACACAGATAAACTTCTTTGCTAGATCCAGGCTGATTCAGAAATCAGTTTGATACGTTCAGACGTTACAGAACATTGCAGTAGTACAGGAAATAACACATGCATAATGTTGCATGCAAAATCTAGAATATTTTAATATATGTTAGGAATAATCCAACACCCCCAGTGTGCTCATTTCCTCTGACTTTTTTCAGCCATTATTAATCCAAGTAATATGTCCGATCCATACTAAGTGTAAAAATAGCTTAATTTTATGTTTATGCTAAATGACTTCCTTCAGGTTACCATCCAGCCATATTCTGGCAGAAGAGCTGCTAGATCTGTGTGACTGGCCCGAGTTTTACTACCAGGTGCTACAAGTCTATCATCTGCCTTCTCAACAGGAACTGTAAATTTCTCAAACATGACACAAACCTGCAAAAATTCCTTTGAGTCCACTGACTTGCTGCTTATGAAAGCTCATTCATGTCAAACATTGGAACTTCTGGCTCATCTGCTTTGCCCTGTTCTGCTCCTTCATGCTTTGATGTGGGCTCTGTGTATGCCACATCTGGACTGGGTTTATGCCCCTTGGGTGTTGGAATGGGCACTACACTCTCTGTAGTACCCTTGGCCACCTCCTGACCCTCAGCTACAGTTCTCTCCTTCTTCAGGTTTAGCTTTGCTGTGACATTCTTAGTTATGGCTTCCTTGAGGCGCTCTCCAGATTGTTTCAGGTGTTCACCTGACAGACGAATCTTCTCATGACGCTCAGCTGTCACAATACGTTCACCCAGCTTATTAACCTTGGTTCCCAGATTCTCCTTGGTCTTGGTCATGTTCTCATGGGAAAAGGTATTCTTCAGACTCTCAATGCACTTCAGGCCAGTCTTCTTCAACTTTGCCGCTGTGGAGTCAGCCTCTTCAACAACCATGTATTCTTCATCTGAGTCAAGAATTAAGGTCTCGGGTACAGCTGTATCCACAGATGCCTCACCACCTGCTGCTCCTTTTGGGGTGTCCTTTGGGCCTGCTACAGCTGGGACCTCAGTATCATCCTGTGAAAAGATAGTGTATTTATTTTAATGCAACTTAAAATTTCACATTAGTACAAATTCAATATTTCAATAAAAAAGATTATAATAATAATAATCATCATCATCACTATCATCATCATCATTATTATTATTTTTTAAATGTTAGTTTTAGACCTTCATCTCCAAATCAGACTTTCAACTTTACTGAAAATAAGATACTGTCGATGTCACTGTATTTTTTAAATGGTATTTCATGTATTTTATTCCCCAAGCCAGTTCAGGTATTTCATGTGTTCCAGCTCAAGCACATCTGGTGCAACTAATGAAGCCCTTGATTAGTTGCATCAAGTGTGCTTCAGATAACACCAGTTTTGCACATTTGTGCTGTTGTGAGGGATTATTTTTAGGGGGTTGAATAATTTTGTGACTGGAGAAGTCATTATAAGTTGCATTTTCAGTTGAATTTGGGGAAACCACTTGAAGCATTCGCTGTGTTGAACTATTTCAATTGCTTTTCTTTGATTTGTCAGCAAACAGCTGAAAGTCTGTAAATTTTGACAATAAACCTGATTTGCATTTGATTTATGGTATCGTATGTTTATGGTATCGTGACAACCCTATTAGACACATATGAGTATTAAATATTAATAATAAAAAAATAAAAAATAAAAAACAATGCACAATTCTTCCATTCTGTTATTATTTTACTTCCTCTTAATATAAAAATGAAGCAATACTTTAAATTTAGGCTTGGAGGACACATTCATTCATCTTTAGCAACTGCTTTATTCTGGTCAGGGTCACAGTGAATCCTATTCCGGCAACGTTTGTAACAAGACAAGACAGGACAATTCACCCCAGATGGGACACCAGTACATTGCAGGGCACCATTCACACACACATTCACACACTCATTCACACCTAGAATCAGTTTAGCTTATGTGTTTGGATAGTGAGAGGAAACTGGAGAATACAGAGAAAAACCCACATGAACACAGGAGACCATGGAAAAACTCCCACGCCAAAGATCCTGGTGTACTAAGTAATGCGGGTTTCAAAAAAGGAAGAAAGGCACACAAAAGAGGAATTAGAAAAAATACTTGAATAAAACTGAACATATGTCTTGTTATTTGTGACCCATGCTAAACTTTACATTATATTTAACAGAGTTTACAGGTAGTAGTGTGAATGTAACATATTAGCTAAAATATTAAGAGAACATTTTCTTTTATAATCATATAACTATAATAATCATATATTTGGAAAACATATTTTATATATAAAATATAAAAAAACCTTTAGACAAAATATTTTCCAAATATAATCGGAATAAAAATTTCATCGGAAAAAAGTTCATTTGACCATAGACCCACATCATAATTACATAGTTCATATATTATCTATTTTATATTTTTCAGTGTATTAAAGCTCTTTTTGTTATGGCCTAAGTAATTTTTTTGTTGTTGCTGCAGCATTTACTTTGTCTTTGTCCATAGGCGAGCTGATGAAGTTTCTATAGTGGTGTACATATGTAGTGCTCTCTCCCGCGCGTCTCCCACGTCCCACCTCACCTCCCCCGCCAGACAGGCCGTGCGCGCGGCTGCCGGTGGTTTCTCCCACTCTGGCTGCCCGTGTGTGCGGTCATGATGGCGGCGGGTACCCCATGGCGGGAGGCGAGTCCGCGCGTGAGAGTGGGCCGACTCTCCCATTTTAAACCTTACACGAACGCAACCTCAGATCAGACGAGACGACCCGCTGAATTTAAGAATATTACTAAGCGGAGGAAAAGAAATTAACCAGGATTCCCTCAGTAGCAGCGAGTGAAGAGGGAAGAGCCCAGCACCGAATCCCCCGTCCCCTCGCGGGCGTGGGGAAATGTGGCGTACGGAAGTCTGCATTGTCCGGCGTGGGCCGGGGGCCTGAGTCCTTCTGATGGAGGCTCAGCCCATGGACGGTG